>JAPMOB010243036.1:0-26514 GCA_029875015.1 Lepomis gibbosus | reverse complement strand
CAATGTCATTCTTAAATGACAACAAATCTTCATAGTTGCATTAGCAGGGAGGTTTGATGCATCAATAGAAACCCTCCTACTTCTTAATTGGAATGGCAGCTAATGGATCGTTATCGGCGATCAAAATTAGATCCTTTTCTTTCTCGGGTTTACTGTTTTTTGTCCACCTCAGCCTGCTAGTGTTGTGGCACTAATCTCCTTTTACCACAGCCGAAAAAAAAGCAGTCAACAAAACATTTAGCCGGTGCTCACCATTGCTATTGCTGGTTAAAGTGAGAAACATCGCATTAGCTGAAGTCATCTGTTGCTAATTAGTGTTAACGAGCTAAGGTTATCAGCTTATGATTTTTGAAAATCATTCAGGAAATCTGAATCTCAGTTGTCCAGAACTGGGCAGCCTGAACCGACATTGTGATCCGTATTTGCTAGTTCATGTTTTATACTTTTATTAGCCAACATAGTTTATATTTTTCTCAACACCTAGTTTGTTGCCTCCTCACTTGAGCAGTTCAACATTTGTGCTTAGTGTATTATCATCTACAAAAGCAGCAGTTGGAAGAAGCTGCCTGCCTTCCTGTTTTTGTGAGCGGGAGACTTCTGATGAGTGGCTCCCTTTATCCCGTCAGCCAGAGTAGACACTAAGAACCCATCACATACCCACATGCGGCTTATGCTTTCCTACTGGAGCTCAGGCTGACAAACTGATTGAATGGGACAGGGTTATTTTCTCACCACACTGTTTAATATAGTGCAGGATTTTGGACAGTTTTTTGCATCATTGTAGACCAATCTGAAGCCTCAATGTGTGGTTTATCTTACAGTATGTATTTGGTTTGTGCAAGCCTGAAGTCTTTCATCCCTTGCCCTTATATGGCTGTGGTTTCTGGATTTGAGAGTGACTTCACAGCCAAAGCAACAGAATCTCTTGTGTAGGTCATTGTTTTCATTTTTGTGGCCCCAGTATTGTTAAATTAGTGCTGGCAAAGTGCACAGTGTCACCTGAGAAGACTGCTCTCACTGAAGACTCAGCTTAGCAAGGATCAGTTTCCCAATACAACTACAAATGGCCATGTTTGCCTCAAGTAAACTGAAGTCAGGATAGAGCAAATAGCTGCGTTGTGCTTTATATTCCTGTAGGCTGTTGCACTGTTGAAGTTTGATGGATATAGGCTGAGGTAGACAGACAGAGAGATGTTAGTATTAAAGGTTCTTGCGGGGGACCATCATTTTCCTGCATCATCAGTGTTGTACTATTTTGTTATCTTACTAGCTTACCCATATAACCCTTCAATCCAGGTCACATGCCAATGGTTCATTAAACCACTCTCTCTATTGCAGACCATATTCCAGAGGACTTAAGGGACCCGTTCTACACCGACCAGTATGACCAGGAGCACATCAAGCCACCTGTCATCCGCCTACTGCTGTCCTGCGAGCTCTACTGCCGTGTCTGCGCCCTCATCCTCAAGACGGAGCAAGCAGCGTCTCTTCAGTCCCACCTGTCCGTCATCCAGTCTCTGTCCAGGAAGGGGATATATGTTGTGGAAAGTGACGATACCCCCGTCACAGATGAGGACCTGGCCTGTATGCCCATCAAAATGGTGAGTGATAGACTTTGGAAGGTTTGGCACAGTTGGTAGTTGCTAGGACTAAATGATTTGGGGAAAATATTTAATTGCGATTTGATTTGCGTTTTTTTTTTTAGCTAAAGTTCAAAATTCACTGCCAGTCTATTTTTAACGGGTCAAGCAGCACAGCACAGTGCAGATGAACCGGGCAGTCAGACATAGAACAGCATAGAAACAGTCCGCTGCTGAAACACTTCAGTGTGAGCTGATGCGGGACAAAACCGTGGAACAGCTGCTGCCTGTGTCGATTCGGCTGATGCCATTATCCCACATTTTCCTCTAGTTTTGTTTGTTGTTGTAAAATGTTTACAGCCTGTACCCGCTCCGATTGGTGAGTAGGATTGTGACATAAGGCGCATGGTGCTTGTGATTGGTTGGCAAGTCTCTGACACAAGGATGACAACGGAATGAATTTGTAACTGCATGACTGTTTAAAACGGGTCAGACGCTCTGTATAATTAACCTACATTTTAATCGCTGTCTTCACGATTAGCTAATCGCATTCTTTCAAATCGCAATTTCGATTTGAAAATGATTAATTGTTCAGCCTTAGTAGTCGCCTAACAAAAGGGTGGGTATCCTAATTGATATCCTGAGTTATAAATTACAATTTTTCAGTCTGTGACCTCAGTTGACCATTTTTTAATTTTAGCTGCTGCTCTTGGTGAAATTTAAAGTCAGTAATATGTTCAGTCTTCAGCACCTGGTAGGCCATGATGTTACAGCAGCTTTTTTTAAATGTAACTTGTAGCACAGATTACCTGTCAGAGAAGAAGGAAACCAGTCCCAGCTATAACAACTTTGCACATTACCTGGAACATCTGCAGCTCTTCCTGCTTCCGAATGAGTGAAGTCAGTGGAAGAGGGTACAGCTTTAATCCTTATCCAGCAGTGCAATCTCAGCCACTGGCATTTGAGTCACAGGGAACTTTAAAACCTAGGCATGAAATTCAAGTATTTGCAAGTATTAGTGTTTGCAAATAAATTGTTTTTACATCATACACTGTGATTTTCAGACACATTTTGCTGCGTCACTTAGTGGAACTGTCTCTGGAGAATTTGGCTGCACTCTTTATCATTTTTTAGTCAAATTGAGATGTGGAATTTGACTGTTACTCAGGCTAGTTGTGTTAGGACTGGCATGCAAGATAGGGCTGTAATAAGGGTTTGTGGTTTGTTATTGTGCTATGGCGATATTGTTTCCAGTCTGTCTTTATGTAGACATCTGTTTATTTTCCTTGTCACTGGCCAAATATTAGAACCGGTTCGCATTTTTTATGGCCAATTTTTAGTAAAGCGGCCTTTTTGTGATGTTATCACAAATGGTGAGCAACTCTAACCGAAGTTACAAGACAGCATCTCCTTATCAATGCACCAGAGTTTTTACATTGCAAACATGGGTAGGCGGTTGGGATGGACCAAAATTCATTATTACTTATAATTGCATTTCGTGAAGGGCTTCTAATGACAAGAAAAAGCAAACACCTAAGGAAGAAAAATAAGAACATTTTCAAATCCTAATAAAATATTGAGGCTGTGCCCTCTCAGAACAAACAGTTTAATCAGGGGCATCAATGTTAAGAGGGTTACGCTTGCACTAATACTCGGATTGGTTGGATGAATGGATTTTAGTGTTTGTTTGTTTTTTTTTTTCTCACCTACATTTTTGTCGATCTGTTAAGAGCATTTGCTGAATGCTGGCATCTTCCCCTTTTTGTCCTTGAATGGCCAGATTAAATGTCTTTTTTTATCCAGCTTTAAAATGTTGTTTAGAGAAAGTTTAGAGAACTTAGTGCTCTACTGACCCTTTCTGTGGCTCATCATACGAGTGCAATGCTTATAATATTTTCACAAATCAGTGGTGATGATTTAAACATGTTTAAATCATCACTTGAATCAACAGCATCACGTCAGAGGATAGTGAATGAAGTACAGGCCCTCCCTCTGTGGCAATGAGATCCGATGTCTCACAATTTCCCCAAGAGCACTTCACGCAGGATAGAGTGAACACCAACCAGCTCCCTCAGCCATCTTTCTACCCTTTTGTTACCATGGAAACCAGCAATGGTGTTGAGCAGGTCTGCGCTCTGCAGGCTGGCTAGTAAGGGGTGTGCGTCTGCTCTTCCTGCTAGCAGCAGCCTGACAAAATAATCCATGCAGGCCTGTGTGTAAGCAGCCAGACACAAAGCCTGGAGAGGAGATGGAAAATCCTGTGCAGGACACCGCTTATCTGTGATAGACTGTTAAACCACCCTCCCAGTTTGCTGACTTGACAAGGCGTTTCCATAGCAACTTGCATTTTTGTACTTTAGTGTGTGTGTGCGTGCGCACATGTGTGTACAGACAGTTCCTCTGCACCTTGTCTGGCTCTGCGTGGGGCAACAGCTGGGGCTTGTAAAACCTTGAGAAGTAGCCGTCCTCTTGAGTCCACTTAAACTTTGTGTGTGTGCACGCTGTCTGTCTGTCAGGGTGCACACACACACACACAGCTCAGGGCAGCAGCAGCAGACCCTGCTCCCCATGGGACTCCACAGTGCGCTGATGAAGGGCAGTGTGAGTGTTGGAGGAGAACAAAAGAGTGAACAGCACGTCATGCTGTTATACTTGCCCTTTTGTCTATTTATTGAGATCTACTTATTGACACTTAGGTGGTAAATGCAGTTCTCCTTTTTTTGAAGTTGAGTCATTCAGTATTGGCTATATTATAATGTTACACATAGGGCTGGACAATAAAACAATAACCATTATTATCACAATCTAACTTTTTTTAATAACATTTAAACATATGTTCAATAAATATTCAATAAATGTTTGATTATGTTCACTTGAATCATAGGACTTAATGTTTTATTAAGATGTTATTTTGTTGAAGAAAAAAGCTTTTACTTACTTCAGATTTTATTATAATTGTTTTGAATGTTCTATCCCATATTTGTAAGGTGATCCACTGTTTGGGCTCAAGTGTTATGTTCTGACCATAAAGAAGAGTTTAAATAACCACAATTAACCATCAGGTTTCTTAAATTTTCACTTGGGAGCAAAAATCAGCCTTTAAACTCGAAATAAATAACAATTTGATACTCATCGTGATAATTATTGATTTTGAAAGATATGAAACTTTTTATTGTGATAACATTTTTGGCCGTATTATCCAGCCCTAGTTACACATACATTATGTTTAGACTCTGTTCGTATTGTACTGCATATTTATCTGGAAACTGAGATCTATATTCATAACTGAGATCTGTATCTATATAGATCTATATTCTATATAACATTTTGGATAAGGATCCCTCAGATTTTGTTTTAAAAATATTTGAAAAACATATTTACTGACTTGGACATTTTATAGTTAATAAACTTGTTAGTGCTTTCTGCTGAACAAGCAAATTAAAAGTGATGCAGGCATCAGATTTCCTCAAATATGTCCTTAAAATATTTGTACTGCAGTTTCTTGTTACCAGCCATCATACACTGATTAGAATGGATCTGTGATAACCCAATATCAGTAATGCTCTAATAAAGTCAGTTTTTTTGCAGGCATTACTGTACTTTTCCCTTCATGTGAGAGCAGTGAAAGACACTTTTAGTAGCATAAAACTTGGATCTTCATCTCTTCTTTTAGTTTTGACAACACTGTGCTCACCACCAAATTGCTGAGATCTGCGAACTTGCTGACATAGCAAGGAAGCACAAAATGAAACAAGCAGCCAGACAATCACATAGGTTACAATAAACCTCCTAGGTTATATAAACTCATTTCAAAGAAAGCAAAGGTTAACTTTGCAGTTGTTACTTAAACTGTACGTTGTAAACGTCAGAGTCTACAGACAAACTCAGTGGTTCATCTTTGACCCACCATATGTTGCTGTATTTGGTACACACACATAGTTTGCCTGTCCAATAAAGGATCATGTAATAAGTGTTTACCAAAATTTTGGGCTTATTCCGACCCTTTTGATCGTCTGAATGATCATCTTTCTTGTGCTTTTGTCAAGCTATGCCACCATGTTTCCAGATCAGTACAGTGTATCATAAGAGTGGGGGCTGCGGCTCAGGAGGTAGAACGGGTTGCACAGTAATGGTATTGGTGGTTCAATCCCTAGCTCCTCCAGGCTCCATGTTGATGTCCGTGTCTCCTTGGGGAAGATACTGAACTCCAAATTGTCCCCGATGGCTATTCCATTGGTGTATCAATGCTTGTGAATGATAGTTTTTGTTTGAGCTTGTAGGCATGAATGTGTGTGTAAATGTGATGTAGTGTAACACTTTGAGTGGTTGAAAGACTAGAAAGGCACTAAACAAATACAGAGCATTTACATTTAAAATGATGAAAAACTTAAACTCAGATCAGAGTCAGAGTTTTAATAAACTTTAAATTATTCTGTAAATGAAGGTAGAGTAACCAGTCTAAAAGGAACAAGAACTTATCTGAAATTGTCTCAGTGCTTAAATTGCCTTTTGAAAAGACAAAACCACTCAGAAAAACAGCTGCGTGTGAATGAATGAGCCAGTAGAACCTGAGCAGCTTTTTGTAGGAACAGTCTTCATACTTTCTTCATGTAATAACTTTTCTTCCCGTTACGTATATTACAGTCTAGGTTTGCCTGGAAGTAGATTTTCACTGTTAGTGTCCATGTCGTGCTCTGGTGAAAGTTCAGAATAACTGTCATCCATTATTTTAACGAGCCTAATCTCTGTGCACTTCCATCACCAATTGGATTAGCCTAGCAGCATGTTACACAAAGCACTGACTGAAACAATGGCATGTATTTATTTGTTGTGTAATGGTTTCACACTCTGCATTATTGGCTGTGGTGTTATGGACCAGGAATAAACCCTAGTAACAGACTTTTAGATAGAATGAGATTTAGAAAAACAGGTTGACTACCAAAATTGTGTTTTGGCAGAAAATGTATTTTTTGCTGTTGGTAATTCCCTCCCTGGCTACCAGAAGCAATATTTTTTTAGGCCACTTGGAGTATGGATACCCCTGCTGGGCCTCTTGATTTCAGTAGGATATAGAGAGCGTGTTTAATGGTGGACACCCATCGTGCTGAATGAGAGGTTTCACCTTTGATTAAACCGTGGCAGGCTATTTAAAGCTACTCAATTGTTTAGGAACCGCAGGATTGTCCCACTTAGAGCTCTGAATTAGACAGTACCCTTATCCGTTAATCTCATCCATTTAGCCACACCCGAGAATGTCTCTTATGTCCCAGAATCCACTGATCACTAACTATGACCTTCAAATGATAGCCCACTACCTGCAAATGTCATGACTGTGATATACTCTGACTCCAAACTAGTTCTTTGGAAGTGCCGTCCCAACAGGTCTGAAGGATGTTCAACAGACGCACAAAGGGAAACCCAGCCTACCAATTTTACACATAAAATTCTGTTTACAGGTCTTGGGGTGTACTGCTGCACATGTGAAAAACTATTGTCTGGAGCCTTTTGTGGCTCCAGAGGGAGCAGTGCAGAATGTCTGTAGTTGGTGGTAATTTCTCACTTTTCACAGGGTAGATTCATCAAGAAGTGTATAGTTAAAACACGACAAATTCACGTTAACTATTTTAGCAAAGTCCTCATTGCTTGTTGGAATTATAACGTAAGCAAGTACATTAGGTCATTTTCTACATTAATAAGCTCCATAGCATTTGATGTTGTTTGGATGAATGTGGATTAATTTGCAGTCTCAGCTCATTTGCCCCCAGCTTTGATTTTAATTGCTTTGGAAACTGGGAAAAAATCCAATGAAATTGAATTGTCCTCTGTTACTCTTTCTCACTCACCCAGAGTGCTCACATACCCATGATCGATGCCCTGATGATGGCTTACACAGTGGAGATGATCAGCATCGAGAAAGTGGTGGCTTCTGTCAAGCGCTTCTCTACCTTCAGTGCCTCCAAGGAGCTGCCCTTTGACTTGGAGGATGCTATGGTCTTCTGGATCAACAAGGTTTAAACTCAGACACAAACACACATAGTACTTCAACTTTTTACAGCAACAATGTTCCATACCTGGTCCAAACTTTTCATTCCCTAAATGTCTTTCGGATTATGATCCTAGACTGCCGCTCAGCACCATGTGGGAGGACTAATCTGTTTCACATTGACAGCATAGGTGACTTGTTTTCTTGAGGCCTGTATGTCACTGGTACTCGGAGATGGTACAACAGATATGGAGTGTGGATCTGGTGCACACACAAGAGGCTCGGGTTCATGATGCACTCATTTTACAATGTGTTAAAGGCCTAAGGCTGCGAAAGCCATGACTCACCATTAATCATCATAATGTCCCACACCATCACTGTCAGAAAGGAAAAGGAAAGTGTCAGTTTGTGATGGATTGTATTTATTTGCAAATTTGGAAATGTTTCCTGGTTAATCTCTGTGTGCTCTGGGACAGAGACACACACCAAAGAAGAAGAAACAAAATGTTGAAACAAGTAAACCAATCCAATTCCAAACTAAAGTTGAGGGTAGCGGAGGAGTCTGAATACTGACCTGTTGCATATGCGTATTTACAGTAACAAGGTTACTACAGATCGCGTAAACGCTTTCTTAAATTATCCGCATAATCTGGTTTCTTCATTACATGTAAACGTACTGAATATGTTGTTATTCCTCCTGCAGGTGAACATGAAGATGAGGGAGATTACAGAAAGGGAGCACAAAGTTAAGCACCACCCTCTGGAGTCCCCAAGCCACCAAAAGGTAAACCCATTCAGTGTCTTCCAGTTGCTTCTTTTACAGAGGAGAACAAGATCCAACAACCTAAAATACCAGAGCCAAAATGGCCAACTAGTTTCCTCCGGTAGCTCCATATTTCTGTAATGTTCCACCCTAATTACATAGTGGAGTTTTTCTGACCCTGCTCTCTTTTTCTCTGTTTAAACCGGAAGCAGATCCAATCCTTTGTCTGTGACCTCTGACCTGTTAATCTTTCTGCTCCTGTTCCTCATCTGCCCCTCCCTCCCCTCTCTTATCCCTGCAAACTGGATAGTCTCCCTCCAAATGGTATTGGAAGCTAGTCCCTGTAAGTTGGATGCCAGCCCCCCCCCTCCCCATACCCCATTTTCTTCCTCCTCTCCCCCTTGCACGCATAGTTCTGTGTTGATGTGCGCGCACACTTCACCATGGCTCATTCAAGCTCATTCTCTGCTGCTTGTAGCCGGTGTGTCAGCAAGGGGGAGAAAGCTTGACATTTTTTGTCTCTTTTTCCCTGTGGCAAATGTGCCATACAGGTGTAAAGTTATTCTGACCATTTTGAAGTGTTAAAGCTATTCTTTTAGCTATGCAATGTGTGCTATCTCATTTCAAGCTCACATAGGCCATGTGGATTTGTTGTGTGTGTGTGTACGCGGGTGTGTGGTATTAGCTTGCCCAGTGACAATAAGAGCAAATCCGTGCCAGCACCTCTCCTTTGCTTTGCAGTCCCATCCTTGGCCACCTCCTCTCACTGATCTGCTTTGTCATTCCCCCTCCGGTCTCTCTCTTCTGCTCTCGCACACTGTTTTCTCTGTGCCCACGGTCTCCTCTGACAGTATCTCTGGTCTCTGTGTTATATGTCAGCCTGATGTCATGCACGAGCTGGCCCACTGCATGCATGGGCCAGAGGAGCTCTCTGACGTGGTACAGTGTTCCCTCTTGGTTAGGAGAAGACTCCCTTATGTAGAATTAATTTTGTAGTGGAGCTTCTTCAGTTTGGTTTGTAGAGCCACCTGTGACTTGTGACAAAAGCTACCTCAGTACAGTTGTAAAGTATAATTTGAAATAGCCTCCCGACACTGTAGATACATCAGAGTAAATGTTAAGAAAGTGTTGTACATGTTATAAGTTATTTAGAGTTATGTTAGTTATGTCTTAGCTGCTTAGCTTAGTTTAATTGTTACTGACTGACTAATATATTGTTGTTGATTTGTGTTTAGAGTCTGTAGCCTGACCAATACTACACTGCATATATTAATATTTGAAAAAAATCATGATAGTTATTTGAGTTTGTGCAGAAATTAGGGCTGAACGATTTTGGAAAATAATCTAGTTGCGATTTTTAAAAGTTTTTTTTTTTTAACAATATTGCAATTTAATATGCGATTTAATTTTTAAGCTCTTTACCTTCTGTATAATTCAAAACGGACAATCAGTGTTAAGTATGACCAACACAATATTATACAGATTAAACATGCACTGTTCTTTCTTGTAAATGAGGCCTGTGTTAATGATGAAATTAGGTGATGAATGAATGCATGAATTATTATTATGAGCAATGGTGGAGAAGAAGTATCAAATTATAATAATATGAGAAAGATAATTTGAGTCGGGTCATGGCATTAAATAATATGATATAATATGAGGTCGGCCTACCTACAGTCCATGAGAAAAAACTGTTCACCACAGTAAGCCCTCAGTACAAAACCCACAGTTAAACCAGCAATTAATGAGTTCAGATCTCCTAGGACTCCATCTTTCTGTATCCCAGTAAGCAAACAAAAAATTCTCAGTTTGAGATTCAGTTCAAAAGTTGGCCAAAAAAATGCCTGCAACCAGGCTGTAACTCAGGACAGACTGAGCCTCTTTCAGACTTGTGCGTTTAGTTTGAAAAGCCGTTTTACAGATATTTTCTGAGCTGACTGGTGGCTGTTCGTGTGACACAGGCGCCGATCGCCACAATACACTGACCTTACTACACGGATCTTTCTGTTGTGCATTTCTCTTGTCTGTCAAAGCGGCAGATGTAGCGGTTGCTACTTTCATTCCCTGTGTGACACTAAAGTTTCTGTAGTGTCAGCTTCTGTCAAGCTTAAGGCCATTGTACAAAAACAAGTCCAGGTACAGTGTAACGTGCAAAGTTGATGCTTCGTCTGCAGACTGCCTTACTTTTGGGTGTCATGTGACAAGAGTGTAACCAGCCTTTGTGATTAGAAAATCTGGGTTTATCACAATGCGATAATATCGCAAATGCAATTAATCGTTCAGCCCTAGTAGAAATATAACATTCAAAAAAAACTACCTAGGTAAGGATTCCTTAGATGTATCTTTTCTTTTTCTATACAGATAGATACATAGTGACCGTAGCATTTTAGGGATGAAAAATCAACTTGTCAGTCTTCTTGCTCTCTGGTTTTTGTAAATGACCTCAAACCTGGTTTGATGTTTTTGAATTTGTAGCAATTTTGTCTATGTTTTTTTGTTACTTATTAACTTATTCTTCATTTCTAAATAACTTTAATTTTTTTTTTTACTGTTACCAGGGATAATGTCAGATAGTCATTACATCTATCAGTATCTGTAAATCATGCAGAAGCATTTGGACAAGCAGCAATACTAGTCAGTACAGTTTGCCTTGGCATCCTCTGTGGTCTATATTTATGTCGCTCCAAATCGTATGTAGGTCTGTAATTGATCTCCATTTTTAGTTTCTGTAATTGGTGTACATGCCTATTTATGTTTAGCTGAGTCTGTTGCCTTTAATAAAATTTAATTTGTGCTTCTTCAATTTGATCAACTAACTGTGGAAACTGAAATAAATATAGAAAAAGCTCATCCTTAAAAGTATATAGTGAATGTATCCAAAATTAATGCACCTGGGGGGAGAGTGAGAACCACAAACTCACTTCCCATAAGTGGGCCAGTGTTACCCTAGTTTCCCTCCTAGTCAGCTGGTTCTTGTTTCCTGGTTTACCTGGACTCCAGTGCTGGCTGCCTTCCCATTAAGGCGTGAAGAAGGTGGACCGTCCACTCTGTGTTGTTCATATCACTGCTGTAACACCTCCACCTCCATCTCCCCATACTTAACCAGGTCTTCAGGGTTCTCCCTAAACTGCGTGATCACAACACCACACAGTTTTGTCGTTCAGCATAATTTTCTCTACTCTAAACCTGCTGATGACCAGTTGAAGAGGAGAATTGGCTTATTTGGAAAAAACAAGTACATTTTGATTTTAAACTTCTAGGGAGAACTTTGATCTAATGCTTAAATTGATAGCCTAGACCAGAGCATTAACTGGGGCTGAAACATCCGTTATCAATTTGCCTTGACTAGTTCAGACTTGAATCTCGCAACAAAAGAGATTTCTAGTTGTGACACTAGTCAGTGCATTTTAGGATGTTTTAGGATGTGTCAGTTGTTGGTAGTACTATGGTGGTGTGTGTTGTTGCTGTGACTTTGCTTCTGATAAAACCCTCATCTTCTCCCCTTGGTGGTTTGTTGGTAGGTACGGTATCGTCGGGAGCACGCTTCAGGCCGACAGCTGCCCTTCTTCCCACTGCTGGAAGACCTGATGAGGGATGTTTGTGACGGAGCTGCACTGCTCACCGTGGTCCACTGCTACTGCCCAGACCTCATGAAGCTAGAGGGTATGCTGTGCTTGCACGCATGCTCTTTCACACACTCACACGTCCACGTTTTATAGCTGCATGTCCTTAATTATCAGTTGCCCTTAAATAATTTTTTGTAAAGAGCATCAAGCTTTCTTTGCTAACACATTGAATTTAGTATCCATGTGTGATACTATTTTTGGCACTTGCACATGGCTTACTGTCCCAGGCCAGTCAGCGTGACATTTATAGCCATCAGGTCTTTGAGTCGTATCCTGAACTGACCTGCTCTATCTGATCAGATATTTGCCTGAAGGAAGTACCATCCATTGCTGATAGCCTGTACAACATTCAGCTACTCAGAGAGTTTGCCAACGAGTATCTGAATAAAAGTTTCTATCTGACGACGGAGGACATGCTCTACTCGCCTCTTGTGCTCAAGGTACAAAAACTGACATTTGCAGTAAAGTTTACATTCAACTTTGTAGAAACCTGCCATGCTATTAGGCCGCAACATACACTGCTGCTCTCACTATTTTATCTGCACACCACACAGATTTAATAATCCCACTTGTACTGGGTTGGGGTAGCAATTCTTGACATTATTATAGGCTTTATGATGATCAAGACTCTCTATTTAAGTCTTTTTAACATGTTTCTTGTGCTCTCTATGTAGCACAATGTGATGGTGTTTATTGCTGAACTCTTCTGGTGGTTCGAGACTGTCAAGCCAGAGTTTGTCCAGCCTAGAGATCTCCAGGAGTTCAAAGATGGTAAGCATTGATTACTACATGATTGCAGATACACCTGTACTTGATTAAGGACCAGAGTGTTCTGTTGCATTTTTGTACCCACTTTGGTTTGCAGCCATAATAGTCTAAATCTGAGTTTAAGTTTGGATTGAACACTTTTCACATTATAACAGTGGAGCAAATGTATAACTAAAGCCCCTTTTCCGCTGCACAGTACCAGCTCGACTCACCTCGACTCTACTTGCCTTTGTGCGAAAATTGTACCTGAGTTGAAAGTTGTACGAAAAAATACCTGGAAGCAGGTTCCAGGTACTTTTTTCGTATCACCTCCGTCGAGGTTCCAAGCGAGCTGAGGCGATACCAAAATGTGACGTGAAAACACAGCAGACTACTGATTGGTCAGAGAGAATCGTCACTATTCACTGTGACCAGGTACATCGGGGGGGTACTATCTCTTGGAACTGTCTGCAATGGAAAACAGAGCGCAGCCAAACTGAGTTGAGGCGGGTTAAGCTGGTACTGGTAATGGAAAAATGCCATATAACTGCTTTTGTTAGTGTTGAAGTCGCACCTTACTGTACTTAAGTCTTCTAATTAAGTATGCAGTAAAAGTCGAATGAGTAGGATTTTTCTAAAACAAAACAAACAAACAAAAAAAAAATATATATATATATATAAACTTTGAATCAGGTGTTTATGAACAGCAACTGACAAATGCTATTCATTCTACTTTTTGAGAAACTTGTATATTTTTTGTCTTTTTAAAAAAAAATAAAAAAAATTCATAAACAAGATTTTTGATCAGAATGTGTTTATATGTTTACACCAATGAAAGTTGCATTTCAAATGTTTTCTATGTCTTATGTTTTTCATTTGGGTCACAGTTTAGAAGTAAATCCCACTCAAGTCCTAGGTTGAGCTTTTCTAATGACAGCCAGCAATCAGTCACTCCGTGTAGCCTGTTAACATCACATCTTTCTTCCTCCTCTTCTCAGCTCGAGCCATAGCTCAGCCCAAGAGTGCCCGCCCGTCAGTGCCTATCTCTAACGCCACCAAGCGCAGCTTCCTGGCCAGCCCTGGTGTGGCAGATAACCAGAGCAGCCCAGAAGTCTGTAACAGGTACTTCCTGCACCCTGAAGACACTGACCCCCTGTAAGTCTTCTCTCACTTTCCTTCTCATTCCACCTCATGATCCTGTCTCCTAACCAGTTACAGTAGCCCTACAAGGATGGGTAGATATGCAGCGGTGTATGAGCTTATTCCTCCACCTTGTCCTCCACCTTCTAATCCTTTGTCTTCACCCTTACTAAATGTAATAATGGTTTGCACAAAATTAAGCAAATTGTTGGATTGTGTTTTGTCTGTGTGTGCACTGTTAGCATGGAATTTTAGATTAGCCATCTTAAACTGTCACTTGTTTTTTTTCATGCCACTTGCTTGTCTGTTGTCTGGTAAAATATTTGCTTCTTCTATGTTGAAAGATAACTGAATGTATTTTGTTAGGAAGAAAATGGTTTGGGTTGTGTTGTTTGGCCTAATGTGTGTACTTGGCTAATCCAGTGAAGTCTTGTTCTCCAAACTGCTCTATTAATAGGTTTTAAATGACAGTTATGATATTACATACTTGCAAATATTTTGTCCTTTAGCAAAGGGGGTCCAACCTTCAGTCCTTCGCACCCACTCCTGCCCCTCCGACAGAGGCAACAAAAGCAGCAAGGAGAAGAAGTTGCAGGTAAGGAAAACAGTCTTTACACCCTTGAATCCCAACAAAAGATACAAGGTTGTGTTGAGCAGCTGTTTGCTTGTGTGTTTCTGGTTAGGTCTCAGAAACCGTTCCAACTCCCTGACTCAGATGGATGGACAACCCCGAGGCTCTGTTGTTGCATGGCCCGACAAGCGGCAGAGGTACCTAACGACATTATATAAAAACACTTTGCAAATTAGCTCTAATCTAAAACAAATGCTATACACCTTTTGAGGATCAAAGGACTTTTTAAATCTGCTGATAAAGCTGATAATTACATATTAGATTGTAATGGATGTGTGCTCACGTCACTCTGTTCATCTTTAGGCATGTACAGTAATATCGATATCAGAGTGTCCGAGGGGTCTTAAAGTATTAAAAGGCAATGAATCCATTTCGCGAAAAAAAGATAATTAAAAAGTTGTAATCGCAATTTTATGAGGTATTACATTTTGTAGATATTTTTTTCAGTGTGAAAATCCTGTTTGTACACAGAATTTTTATGCTAAGAGTACAGGTGAATGTAGGCTATATATTATATTTTATAGCCAAAGATACTAGATGTAAATGCTCCGTATTTGGATAGCGCCTTTCTAGTCTTTTTCGACCACTCAAAGCTTTTACAATACATCTGCATTACATCTGTTATACAAACATCTGCATTACATCTGTTATACAAACATCTGCATTACATCTGTTATACAAACATCTGCATTACATCTGTTATACAAAACCAATAAAGATGACTGCAGCTGAAGATAAAGAACAGTATAGAGAAGATAAGCAGCGTTTGGGTTTGAATAGCTCCGTGAAAAGCCGGTCAGGGCCCAGCTCTGAGACTCTGAGCTTCTTCTCTCAAAAGGCCTTATTTTTATTGACTTAACCGAATTTTCTCTCTCTGTTGCTAACACAGCCTACATAATTAATTTTATCCATCACGGAATTTTTTCAGTTCAGTTGTGTTGCGCACACAAAAGTCATAGCCTTCATAAGTCACATGGGAAATCTGACCAGATGTTCAAATATAGTACAGTAGGCCTATACAGGCTGTTACAGGCAACTGAAAAAGTTGGTGAATGCCTCAGTGTTTAGGCGACGGTACAATCTTAAAAAAAAAAAGAAAGAAAGGTGACCAGATATCGTATGCAGGATTTTTTTTTACTTTTGCCATGAGCTTGTAACCCTGTGAGAGTGGTAATTTGGCTTACTAACACAATTAGAAGTCAAATGAAAAGTATGTTGGTGGAAGTACACAAATTCCATGTATTCTAAGCTTTGTATTACACTGACTTTATTTTCCCATGCTCTACTTCTGCAGACCATTGTCCACACTGAGTCCCTACATGTTTCACTCAGCCACGGACAGTGATGCAGACGTTGCTTCTGGCGACAGTGTGAGCCTGGCTCGTTCCATAAGCAAGGACAGCCTGGCGTCAAACGTTGTCAACGTGACACCCAAACACCAGACTTCTGTCCTCCAACCTTCGCAGGCTGCGGTGCGCAGAGTCAACGGCCATGGCCTCCTGGGAAATGTCAACATTAAGGACGAGGAAGAAACTATAGTGGCAGTTGCCAGGACTGATGGTCCTGTCATCCCCAAAAGGGTTGAAGGGACGCAAGCAACTACCATGGTGGGACCCAAACCTTCCACTGAGTCCAAACCTGCACCAGATAGCTTTTACCTAGAACCACTGATGCCTGCCGTGCTCAAAACGGCTAAAGAAAAGTCTGTATGCCTAAACAAGGAGGAGGAGAGTGGTGAGGGGCCGCATTCTTTAGGAAGGGGCTCTCTACGCCGAGGAGATGGATCTACAGCGGCCGTTCGTAGAAAAGCTCCCTGCAGCCTGAACCAAACATTTTCTACACCGTGTGAGGAGGCAGACTTATCCGAGGAGCCTCCACAAGGTCAGGCAGCTTTCAGGCCCATTGTTACCAGCAGTGTGGACCCCTCGTCCAGAGAGCCTGCCGGGGGTTTCTACCTGCATACAGATTCTGAGGAACCAAAGTCTGGCCAGGGCCTGGACACTGAGCTGGAAGACATGGATGAGGAAGAGATAGAGGATCTGGATGAAGCTGTTGCCATTAAAGACCCCAGCTGGCCCAGGAAAGACTTTAATGATGAAGAAGAAGAATCAGCCAAACTCCAAGAGGACATGAATGTGAAAGAGCACGAGGACAAAGACATAAATGGTGGCAGCGGCCGCTCCAGCCCCTGTCTCAGCGCTCACTCCCAGGCCAGCAGCATGGCCAGTGGCAGTGTGCGCATGACCTCCTTTGCTGAGCGCAAAGCCCAGCAACAGCGCTTTGGCAGCAACCACGACCTACGCTCCAGTGCCTCCAGCTCCCAGAGAACCACTCCAGATGGATCAGAGAGCAGTGGGCCCCTGCCTTCCTCCTGGAAGCTTAAAAGAGACCAGAGCCCCTCCTCACCATTGGGAGGATGCTCTCGTACAGGGGATGGTAGTGGTGGCAGTGCTAATGTACTGGCTTCTGAACTTGTCCAGCTCCGTATGCAGTTGGAGGAGAAGCGACGTGCCATTGAGCACCAGAAGAAGAAGATGGAAGTGCTGTCTGCGAGGCAGAGGCAGAAGCTGGGAAAGGCAGCCTTCCTCCACATCGTAAAAAAAGGTGGAGGAAAGAGTGACACATTACCAAACCCACTTAAAGCTGATATCTGTAAAGATGAGCTCAGTGGGGAGAAAGGACCATCAAGTAAAGATGATATGTGTGTTGATGCCTTGAGGGGGGGCAAAGACGGGGAGGGAACTGCCCCGCCAGGTGCCTTAGAAGCAGAGAAGAAAGGGACCAGTGGAAGCTTCTATCTAGAAGAAGAGTTGGACCTGAATGAGTGCAGCCGCTCCATCGAGCTGTTGAACGACGCCATCGGCAGCATCCAGCAACAGATGATGCAGCTGTCACTGCAGCAGGAGATGTTAATGAAACAGAATGTACAGTCCCCCTCTAGTGCAACTCCACCTCATCCTCTCACTAGCGACAAAAACGGTGACTCAAAGTTGGGGGCAAGTTTCCACTTTGTGGAGCACCACTCGGGCACTAGCACTGCCCCCACCAGGAAACCCCCCAAGCTGAGCTCCGGTCGGGGCTCCAAGTCCAAACCATCAGAGCTAAAGATAGCCAAGGAACAGAGCCGGCAGGCATCAAGGACCATCACCCCCACCCAGAGTGGGTCAGAGACACTGTCACACCCAAGGCAGTTAGCTGGGGGCAGGTCCCCCAGGGCCGACTTCCCCGACAGCCCCAGAAACACCACACCAGGAGAGACAATCGACAGGCCGGGCTCTGGCCACATTCGGAGCGCCAACTTCCGCCTTCATGACGAGGCGAACATGCGTCTGCCGACTAGAGTGGACCTGACGGCACTGGTTGCCCCAGAAGTGTCCTTCGATGAGTGCCTGTCCAGCACCATGAGAGAGTCTGAGCTTAATTCTTCTGACGGTTCAGGGAAAGAAAATATCCCATCAGAGGAGATGCAGCGCAACAAAACCCATCTGATTGAGGTTGATCTGTCAGTGCTGAAAGCTCCTGAGGAAGAGGATACTGCTGTGGACAGAACGACAGAAGGAGATGATGGGGAGCAGAAGTCAGTCATGGGCTTCTTCTTCAAGGTAATGCCTTTGGATATATTTATTTGGGTTTTTATAAATTGTAGTGGTCCATTGTCTAGTAACTACCTGATGATATGCTATTTAGCAGTAGGGGGGGCTTTAACAATTACTTTCGATACTGAGACATCTTTAACATGATGATTTGTTTTATTCATCTTGGTAATAATTTAGTACAATTTGGCACTTCCCATTTCAGTTCACCAGGGCGTAATAAAAATGACATTTTTGTCTGGCAGACAAAAATAAAAATTATTGAGGCCTTTTGAAAACTTGTCATTACTTGTTTTCTGATGATCAACCTATTTATTTCAGCACTATATTAAAGATAGATTACATACTTTATTGTACAAATGATGCTCCAACATTCCTTTTTTCCATGATCTAGGATGAGCAGAAGGCAGAGGACGAGCTTGCTAAGAAGAGAGCAGCGTTCTTGCTGAAGCAGCAGAAGAAAGCTGAGGAGGCTCGACTCCGTAAACAACAACTAGAAGCAGAATCTGAACTCAAACGAGACGAAGCTAGGTAACTTATTTGACCAACATTAGCACCAGATTCAGATGTTACTCTTCAAAATGCTAAAATTTCAGGTGTTTGGTTTGTTTTAGGCGGAAGGCTGAGGAGGACCGCTTACGTAAAGAGGAGGAGAAAACACGGCGGGAGCTGATAAAGCAGGAATATCTGCGCAGGAAGCAGCAGGAGATGTTAGAGGAACAAGGCCTAGTCAAGCCCAAAACCCCCAAACCGAAGCAGAAACATAGACCCAAGACTGTCTTCAGAGAGGAATCCTCCAGTGATAATTTCTCCAAGGGCTCTTCCACACGTAAGATTGTTACATCATTCGTTATGTCTCAGGGTGGTGCGCTTCATTTGTTTTTTCCAACTGAGCTGTGGGGCACATTGAATATGAATATTTTGAGTTTTGCCGAAAGTTGTTGTGGATGTTAGTCGAGGTTTCCCCACAGAGTTTTATAGTGAAGGTGGGCGACAGCTAACATTAAGTGTCAGGATTCATTAAGATCTAAGTGACACGCCACCTCAACTGAACAATGTACTGGGGGAAACCCTGTTCTTCATTATTGCAGTCATCATTTTAGATTTTTAAAATAATTAACATTTAAGCTTTCCATAACTTTTAAGTCACATGCAATACATTCTATTATACTACTGTGTTTTATAGGCATCTAAAATTGAAGTTTTGATCTTCACGTCCTGTGATTAATGGTCCTCCCTGTTTCACATAGCTGACAACCTGAGCAATGCCCAGTCAGGCTCCAGTCTGTCCCTGGCCTCTGCTGCGACTAATGAGGCAGACAGCGTCAACTCTGGAGGGGCTGGCTCCCAGCGGTAAGTTGCTCTCAAGTGTTTTTATTTGTTTTTATTTCTTTTTTTACTTATGAGCCTGTGCTTAAGAATATTTTGTGTATTGTTTGTTTAAGATTTACAGTGTTTATAGCAATTCTGTGTACATGTCATCCTATTTGTTCAACACATGTCTCTTTTCATTATGTCTTTCAGCTGTGACTCTGTGGAGTCTTTTCCAGGCAGCCGTAACACCAGTCGAACTGCAGAAAGAGACTGGGACAACGGCTCCACAGCATCTTCTATCACTTCTATGGCTGAATATACCGGTAAGTGCACAGATTCAGTTTTTCTCAGCTATTGTCAGAAATGTTTCCATGATAACAGTACTGTGGGTGTGTTTTTTCAGTTATCCACTGATCAGTGACAGAAAGAGAAATATGTCAGGTCTGCTGTCAGCATGACACAATAAACATGGTCATGTAATTTCACTGTTTTGCATGCCATAATTTTCAGAACACAAGAAATGTATAGTATTTACCTGCCGAAGTGACTGCTGCATGACATAGACACATTAGCCGCAGTTAATTTATAATCATCTGACAGACGGATCTTTTTCTCTCTTGTTATGTGTTACATAATTCTTATGTGGTCTAACTGGCTTTTCTCCTTTTAGGTCCCAAACTATTCAAGGAGCCAAGTGCCAAGTCAAATAAGCCAATCATCCACAACGCAATCTCCCACTGCTGCCTGGCTGGCAAAGTCAACGAGCCTCAGAAGAACCAGATCCTAGAGGTCAGTTCTCTGCCAGACATGCACCGCTTTAATATCCGCTGTATGCAATTTACTGAGCAATTAGATTTACACTGTGTAAAGTCACTGTTGTCAGAAGCCTGTAAATTAACTCTACTGCGACTGCGAGATATTCTGTCTGTGGATTTTTTTGTAATTTGCTTCTGCTAGTATCATTTCACATCACCTCTGTAAAAAAAAAAAAGCAGCGATACTTAGACACTGAGCTGATCGGGACGTCTGGCTGTCTCACCATCTTATAACATGAGATTCTGGGAAAACTCTATCTTGGCCACATGGCAGATTCCTTTCTCTGGTCCCATCTTTGTTTTATAGAGGTGGAAGAATTTATTTCCTTCAGAACAGCAAAACCTGTAACCTACTAACTGTAGTGCACAAACAGTATTGACAAAACACAATTCACAACACAATAACAGGTACTCACTCTTCTTTTTTATCTATTCAATATAAAAAAGGAATTTTTAGGGGAGAAAGTCTCTTTCAGGCCAAAAGGGTTATATTAGGTTAGATTAATGTCGTATTGTTACAGATTTTCTCATTTCTTTTTAACTTCTTTCCCGACTAGGAGTTGGACAAGTGTGAGTCCAACCATCTGATGATCCTGTTTCGTGACGGAGGCTGCCAGTTCCGGGCGCTCTACTCGTACTTCCCCGACACCGAAGAGATACAAAAGCTGACAGGCACAGGACCCAAGAGCATCAGCAAGAAGATGATTGACAAGCTGTACAAGTACAGTTCAGACCGAAAGCAGTTCACAGTCATCCCTGCCAAGACTGTGTCAGTCAGTGTGGATGCCCTGACCATCCACAACCACCTGTGGCAGGCCAAAAGAGGTGCTGTGCCAAAGAAAAGTGGGAAATAGCAGGCCAGATTTTAAACAACCCTTTTATCCAAGTCATCTTATCCCCATCTTGCTTGTTTCCTGAATAGACTGCATCGACACAGCCAAGGTCACCGCCATGCTCTGTGTGGAAACCTGCTCGGGAGAGTCTGCATTTAGATAGATATGTGGTCACCTGCAGGTGGCAGAAACAAATTGGAAGAGGGGTGTGTGTGTCTGTGTGTGTGTGTGCGCGTCACAGGTGGTCTGAGGGACTGGTGCTTGCAACAAAAAGAGGAATGCCGGCTGAATTTGTGTCTTCTTCCTGTGATCTCAGTGCAATCTGTTCAGGTTTCATTCGGTTCGGCTCCGTTTTTCTATGACCACCACGACTTGGGCATGTGGCATTTTGTTTCTCTGTCTCTCGCATATGTGGTTTATGTCCATTTTTTACATGAAGTATTTATTTGTTCAGCACTGGTGGAGAGCTCAGCTGCAGCACTAAAGTCCTTCCTTCTCTCCAGAAACGCCTTTCCTTTGGATGAATTTGGACTAAAGGAGGGGACATCGAGGGAATTTCTGTCGCTCTTTTCAGATAATCCGGTGCAAGGGACCTTTGTACAACCCTTTTAGGGACTGTCAGACTGCTCTGCTGTCCCAACAAAAACACCAATCTCTTCCTGCGTGGACTGTCAAATCTGTTGAATCAGGTTGGCATTGCCGAGTTTGCCTCTCCAGGGATCTCCAAAAACCTGCTGCTCTGAACTGTCTTCTTCTTTTGTCACGGGGGAGCTCCTCGGGTCTCCCTCAGACATCCGTTGGCCTTTTCACGCATCGTGGTACTATCGTCTATTTATTCAACCGCTTTTTAAACGCTGATCGTGTAGCACTGGATATGTGTATATCAAAAAAAAAAAAAAGGTTGACTGTCCTTTTAAATACTTTAATTTGTCGAAACATCCTCTTTCTTGAGGGTGTCAGAAGAATGATGGGTTTTGGTACAGAATTGATGCTTTTTTTGTTTTAGCTATTTTTTTTAATTATTATTAAAGCAATGTGGTATAGAGTTTGAGCTGATGTTATGTGTTTTCATCATAACAAGAATTCTCTGATGTTTAGAGTTTAGTTGTGTTTTCTCTCTCCACTGGGCACTCTTGAACTGTCCTGTATAAAGGTGCACTCATGGACACTTGTCGACGGCTTCTTTCATGCAATGTAACTCTCCCTCTCCTCCCCACCCAGTGTTTTTTGTCGACCTGTCCCATCTTTAACCACAAGAGCAGCGCGAACACTCTTGTTATGAAGGGTGTTTTCGTTCTGCTCTGTAACCGGTTTCGAATGACAGTATTTGATATATTCACAAAGGGGTTTCTCTGTGTGTGTGTGCGTGTGGGTGTGTGCGTGTGCGTGTGGGTGGGGGACTGTGGTTCAGTTATGTACCAACATTAAAGAACATTCCTCCAAGGTGTTGACAAACACTGCCACGTCGTCTCTCTTCTCTCTGTCTTTTCAAAAATCATCAAAAGTGCTTTTTTTAGAAACCGTTTGTTGGCCTCGAGAACAACCAGAAGTGTTGCACGAGCACTTTACTTTCTGTTTGTTGGGGAATTTTACCTTTTTTTTTTTTTTTGAATGGGCATAACTAAGAACTAATTAATAACACTGCTGTTGTGCGAGAACATTGTGTACACTAAACTAAACACAAAGATTTAATACTGACATGTAAAGATGATGGGCCTCCTCTGACATGATACTACTGCTGTCTCCAAAAACAACAAAATACTTGATTTATCATTTGCTGCATTTTGATTTGTTTTGGGGAGGGGGGGGGGCAGATCTTTAATTGTAAGTGAGTTTTTTTGTTATGTTAACTAAAAGATTGTATTGACATTTGGTCACAATTTTTGTTACACTAGTGTACTTTTCATTCTTGTTGATTTTATCTTTGATCCCATGCCATCTATTTATTTTAGAAATGGAAGCACTGAAACGGAATAAAATTTTCAAGTGAATAAAATCACATTTTTCATTTTTATTCTTTTTTCATGGCTTTTATTTGTCCATTTGTGAGACTCACTGTTTATTTTCCTTTCGCTTGTTTTAGATACCATGCTGATTTTAATTCTTACACAACAGCTCACCACTGTCATAAAAGTACTTTATTTTGGTATTTGCACACTTACATATCTGCATTTTTTTGGCACTGTACTGTTTTATTTTAAAAAGTAATTGTAAGTAGTCTTGTATAAATCTCCCAATGCGAAACTGTGTCATCCAACATGTCACACACTATTTCTAATCTAAGTAGTCAAAACATCTTCAGGCCCCCCTGTTGCTAACTGCCTCACACTTTACCACCCAACTGGAACAGCGCCTTAATGCCAGCGCTCATAACCATGGCAAACTCTGATCTGCTATGGCAACGGTGTTTCTTTTTCACACCTGCTCATTCAGGTGATCACAAGACCTTCAAACTTGGTAAACTGCAGGTTGAGTCCCAACTTGTAGACCTGCATCCAGCGTCAATCAGATCGGTCACCATGAAGTGTAAGTGCAGTTATTCCATGCTCAAGCAGTTTGTTGATGAAATGTTGGATTCAAAGCTAATCTGATTCTCCTGTATCTCCACAGCTGTTGCTGGTCTTGCTTTGCTGCTGGTGAACGTGCGTTTGAGCCACTGTTGTTATGGAGAGGACAGGATTTTACTCTGCCTGAATATACCATCAGGTGAGGACCGACAATAATAATTTAATCATTCACTATAAGACATATTAGCATTTAATGAAAATGATGTTTCTAAATAAGAGCCGTCTTTTGATAAAAGTTTCTTCCTTACCACAGCTTTATCAAAATGTAAATTCAATCTCCCAAAATCATTTTAAATGTGTTGGTTACCCAGAATTGACTCTACCATCAGAATCAGCTTTGCCAATTTTTTATGTAACCTTATTTTGTCAGGAAAGTCCGGTTGAGACACACTGTCTTTTACAAGTCCTGCATATCACAAATTTTAAAAAAATTCAACCATAAGTTGAAATGCAATACACTATGTAATACAAAATTAAAATACAGAATGATGTGAATTAACAATTTGTGAAAAACATTTACATAGGCAAACTGTTATAAATATAAATGAAAGTCAATAAAGAGACTAAATAAAGATATCTAACTACTTGGTCTACTAATTGGTCAAATATTTAAAAACAAGTGTGTGTGGCTGTCAGAATGTCCGATATTGTGTTTTGAATGCAGCTATAGAGATTGGTATGCCAATTTTAAAGGTTCTGCGTGTAAGTTTTAGTGGCATCTAGTGGTGAGGGTTGCAAATTGCAGCCAGCTCTTCACGGTGCATTCACATGTGTAAAGGACTCCCTTGTAAACCCACATAAGTCTGAATGTGGAATCAACATGGACGCTACAACAAAGATCTGTTGGGTTAGCATTATCAGAGCATATAAACAACACACAGACATCTAGTTCACTCTACATGGACAGCATACTAACAATTTTAACCATATTACAAATGACATCTTTGCAAAATATGTCGATACAGTACTTTATTTTGCACAAATCAATGTTCTGTATACTTCTATAATTTGTTTTTGCAACTTGTTGCATTACAATAAACAAAAATAATAATTAATTAAACATGTTTAGGAAAATACTGATACAGAATGTGCTAAAAATACAAAACAAAATCAGAATCAAACTTACATCGTTACTTACAGTATGTATGTACTGTAAAGAGGTGATGAGAGTCTGTGTCTGTACTGGTCGTGGGCCTTACTGATGAGAAATGAGAGCTGTGCTGTGTGGTCACATAACTTTGTCAATGTGGTCAGAAAAAGACCACCACTAGATGGCAGCACAGCGCTTTAAAATAGCTTAAATTGCCGCAAAATATAAGTTTAACTTAAAGTACTGTTTCAAAATCTGAGTCTTTGAGGTTTCCTTTATTTTATATATCATATTATATAATATATGG
This sequence comes from Lepomis gibbosus, assembly GCA_029875015.1. Classification (NCBI taxonomy): domain Eukaryota; kingdom Metazoa; phylum Chordata; class Actinopteri; order Centrarchiformes; family Centrarchidae; genus Lepomis; species Lepomis gibbosus. The sequence goes on along the minus strand of JAPMOB010243036.1, from coordinate 1,525 downwards.
GGGCTTTTTTTCCTGAGTGTGAGATTGAAGGGGTCTGCAAACACCAGAGCAATCCATGTATATTTCTTGTGAAAACTGCTTGTTGCAGTTGAATTTCTAGGTCCATACACAACACACCTAAATGTAATCATAATACTGTGCTCTTAGCTTTCAGGCCTGGTTATTCAACTCTGGTGATGATTCTAAACAACGTTGGAGAGATAAACTCTACTGTGTTACGCAGCGACGACCTCATTTCTGTGACCAGGCTCAGGTTTGAGAGTGCTGGTGTCACAGGGATCGCTGATGGGGCCTTCAGTTCTTTCCAGAACCTTACAGCTCTTAGTTTAAAACAGAACTTACTCACAGAGATTAAGCCGAAGTGGTTTGGTCGGCCTGATATCCTCCGTGAGCTCACCCTCACAGAAAACCAAATTGAAGTCCTGGATAAGTCCGCGTTTAACGGGCTCATTAGCCTAACAACGCTCTGTCTGAATAAGAACAGGATCACAACAATTGATCCAAATACTTTTAGCTCCCAGCCCATCTTGGCTGAGTTGGACTTGTCTGAGAACAGGATGACCTGGGTCTCACCTCAGGTCTTCGGGGCCCTCAGGTCCACCAGGATCAGACTAGATGGGAACCCCTGGGACTGTTCCTGTGGAGCTGAAGACTTTGTGGATTTCCTGAAAGGTTTGTGAAATAGGATGCAAATAACAACAGGTCTTATGGGTTTTAAGAACTTTTTAGAAACCTGAAGCTGCTTCTCCTCACAGATCCACAGAGCAGAGCTCTGCTAGACAGACAGATGGAGGTGACCTGTGGAAGTCCTCCATCTCTGAGGGGTCAGCCTGTGTGGAACGTGTCGGTGTGTGTGACGTCACCCCCACCGCCTCCACCTTTAGTGACTCAAACTGTCCACCCCAAACCCACTGGTATTCTCACATCCACTGGTACATCTGGTTCTTCTTCTATATTTTAAATTCATCACACACAACACCTGACATCTATAACCTGTGCTTAGTACTGTTGTGCTTAGTATCTCTGTTGTTCCTTCTTGCAAAAGTTGTGACATCATCTCCACCACAACCACCAGAGACAGAAACCTTAGTCCAGTCCAAACCCACTGGTAAATCTGGTTCTTATTTGCTCAGCTTCTGTTTTAATCTTTGAAAATCTCCACACTTTACACCTTACATCTATCATTTGTGCTTAGTATCTCTGTTGTTCCCGCTAGCAAACGTTGTGGCAACATCTCAATCAAGACCAACATCAGAGACAAAAACCTCTGTCCAACCCAAACCCACTGATTTCCTCACACCGGTCACTACACCTAATATAAAGACTGGTACATGTGCTTCTCTTTTCCCAGCTTCTGTTTGATGTTTGTTTCTTTACCGTTAGAGTCATATTAAATTGTTGCTTAGGATCTGTTTCGTTCTCTCTAGCAACGCTTCCAGCACAATTAGCATCAGAGACAGAAACCTCTGCTCAACCCAAACCCACTGGTAAATCTGGTTCTTATTTGCTCAGCTTCTGTTTTAAT
>JAPMOB010243035.1:0-31204 GCA_029875015.1 Lepomis gibbosus | reverse complement strand
CTGTCTGTTCTATCTGAAGTCCTAAAGATCTATTAGTCAGTAAGCTCAATTAACCCTGGTACCATGGAATTACTAAAAGGAATGCTAGAAAGGTAAATCTCATCTGTTTTTTGTGTGTTTGCAACACTTTCCAATGTAAGGTTTGCCAGAAATGTCTATAAGGTAGGTGATTGTAGCTGTTATTGTCAAAACTATATGTCCTCCTTTTAAAAAAAATAGTAATCTAACTAAATGTATGTGTCAGTGTGCTGTACACATATTGTAAATTAACGCATTTGTTCTTTAAATGACCAGAAATCGCTTAAAATCGGCGTTTTGTCGTTTCTCTCGCTCATTTTGAATTGCCCACCTAGGACTTCCGGGAACTATCTGCGGTCTCCATGAACCACGTGACGATGTAGCGTTTTGGACCCCCGCTGACGCAACTCTCTCTTTAAAGGGCTCTGGGGAGGGGGTGCGAGTTTCTCTGTTGGATACTTTTAAAAATCTGGCCGTTTGAGCTAGTTTCTCAAACTTACTTACCCTGCCTTTAATACCACTATGAGTGTTTTTCCTCTATTTGTTCCTATAGCATAACATCACATAAAGTAACATAATAATCCATGTTGTCAGGTGTGGCATTTTACTTCTTTGTTGCATGGTGTCCACATATGAGGACAGTCAAATAATTGAAAAACAAAACAGAATTTTAAAAAAATGTAAATGGATTTGTATATTAACCAAATTTTGAGTAATAAGAAGAATCTAGATAATGTTTTTTAGTAATTCATGCATCAGAGGGGAATCCTCACCAGACAAGATTGCAGTTTAAATGAGGTTTTAGCTGTCAGAGTAGTCATACAAAAAGTCATTCTATGCCATTCACACATCTCTGCATAGTTATGCCAATAAGGATATTAAGGAAATGCAAATGCACCACCATGCTTCCTTACCTGAGGCAATGCAGCCCACTCTGTTTCAACACAGCAGCCAAAGACGAACTGCTCACTCTGCCTCGTGTACAACTGCAAACCACGGCAGCCAAGGGAATGCAGCAGTGAACAAAATAGTAAAACAGAAATATGGTAACAATAACTTACCAATACTTCTCAGCAATAGCCACAAAATTCATTTATATCTGGTTAAGAAGAAAAGGCCCCATAGCAGCCACATGTGCTGGCTCATTATTCCATGTGTCAATAGTAATAACAATCAATATTCCCCTCAAAAAACATTACTCAAGTTGATTGTCAGATAAAACAGTAAACCAGCGGGCCGGACATCTAAACAATGAGCTACCACTCTATAAAGCTGAGTGCAGCTGCAGATTTGTGTGATAATTTCAGATTGTCATTTAAAACATTGTTCATACAACAAAATAATTTGTAGACGACTGTGTTTCTTTCTTTGTTGTTGATTACGTCAAGGGTCTTCTCTCTCTCTGACAGCCTTTTCATCCCATGATCCCTCTTGTCAGAAGTCTATAAATACAGTATATTGATAAGAGAACTAGGTCACCATATGGTGACAAAACACTTGCTGCTGCATCCAATTAAACACTTTCATGTATGGTGTCCACCTTTCTGGACAGTTATTTTAACTCCACTTTGGGTTACTATATCATGGTTATGTTCTCCAAGTCATTTGAGGACAGTGTCAGTTTATTGATACCAACACTGTAGCAGTTGTTACCCTCTTGTTTTCCAAATATGTATTGCTTGATGACCTCATCTATCCAAGATGGCATACTGTGACGGCATTGTGCTCAGGTGCCTCAGGCATAGCTGTGAAAAACAAAAAATTTGTAGTATGTACAGTAAAGTATCATTAACAGGTTTATGTAGTTTATTTTAATTTTTCAAAGATGTGATGAAATTTATTATAATAAAACATTTATATGAATATTAATAACAATGCAACATGCATATTACAGCATTAAAATTGCAGTTTTTGACTGCTTTGCAGCCTTTACACGAAATAAGAATAATACTGTAAAGATATCAGTTTTAACTACAACCCCAATTCCAATGAAGTTGGGATGTTGTGTAAAACGTAAATACAAACCGAATACAATGGTTTGCAAATCCTTTTCAACCTATGTTCAATTGAATACACCACAAAGACAATATATTTAATGTTCAAACTGATAAACTTAGTTGTTTTTTGCAAATATTCACTCACTTTGAATTTAATGCCTGCATCACGTTTCAAAAAAGCTGGGACATGGGCATGTACACCACTATGTTACATCACCTTTCCTTTTATCAACATTCAATAAGCGTTTGGGAACTGAGGACACTAATTGTTGAAGGTTTGTAGGTGGAATTCTTTCCCAGTCTTGCTTGATTTACAACTTCAGTTGCTCAACAGTCCGGGGTCTCCGTTTTCAAGGGGAAGAAATCATATTGGAAAACACAGCCTTTGCTAACGTTTTTTTAAACCTCACATTTCATTTACGCTTTACTTCTGTACATTGCAGAAGCAGCTCAGTCTGCTAACATCTGTGTCTTTTCTACCAAGCAATTCACTTTCATCAGCTTCAAGGGCTAGGCTTCACCCTCTGGGGCTCATGAATGTGTGTACAAAATTTCTTTTTAATCCATTCAATAGTTGTTGAGATATTTCAGTCTGGGGCAAAGTGGTGGACCGACCGACAGACATTGGCATTCAAAGAGCCACGCTGCTAGCATGGCTGAAAAACCTTCCATAATGCCTCTCAAGGCAGAACACAAACATCTTACGCATTCAATATGAATTATAAATTTCCATGGTGTGGGGGAGGGGTCAGTAAAACCACTACACTGGGAGGGCTTTAAGTTATCCTGAGAACAACAGAGAGGTCACATGTCCCTATTGCTGCACAGAGCCCAATTTTTCACAAGCCATTGATCCATATTTGCATAAACTCATTATTTCCCATGAGGAACTTATATCAAAGGTTTCTAAGAACATTTTGCTTCAACATCTCTGTGACTTTGAGAGTATGAGAGGGGAGGAAGAAAGGCAGACTAAAAGAAAGGGACAGTGATTGAGTGCAGATATCTTTTGTTGTTCTTTATAGCATAGCAGCATTATTTTGTAAATTCTTAACCGCAGTATATAATTGGTGGATCAGTTACACTGATTCAAAATACACAACTTCTAAAGATCCGAAAAATCACTGACTTAAATATCACAAGGAATATTAAAGTAGTTGTTTACTTGATTATTGATATTCTGGTATAATGAAATCAGATTTCAAAACAGTGTTTCATGATCCTTAATTAATAAGCATGTCTTTGCTATGCAAACGACGGCTCAGCAAAGTTTTATGAGTTATGGGAGCATTTATTTTAGTTGTCAATTTAAATTTGAATGTTTAAACCCACAAACTTTAGGGTTGTGTTGTGGCCAACAGTTAAAAATATTTAAAATTTGTTACTGAGAAAATCCATGCTGGGGCACAAATCAGATGGCATGACACAGGCAACATCTGGATGTGGTCCTTGGGACTCGTAAACTGACTTGATCATTCAACCAGGAGTTTTACAGTCATCCAGTGATCATTGGAATTGTTCTAATGTCCAGGCCCATTATAACCACCACTTTTCTATTCCCCACCGTATTTATGAGAAACAGTAATTAGGTGCAGAAATTTTGGCCGGCTACAATATCTTTTAAATTATCCATTGTATGGTGGAATTAACATATATCCACTTTTAAAACCTGAACGTACCTATAGTATGTGTTGAATATTAACCTACCTACAGTAGGACAGAAAATGGCAACAGAAACAATGGTTGTCAGCTTTCCCACAATAAGGATTTATTGTTTGCTCAGCATGTGGAGTGGACTTCCAGACATCTCTTACACAAATTCACTGCTGGCTGCTTGATAGTTAACTTCAAAAATCTACTTGATGACTCATCTACCATGCTGTTCCTTATTAATTTTTCCTGCCAAAAGAATTCCTCTTCTCAAGAGTGATGGACTGAACTTCAATACATTTTTGAGCATATATGTGAACTTTACAAAGTTATAGTCAGCAGTAAATGATTAATAATGAATAAAGAATATTGCGAGGCATATCTTGCAAAATTTTCAAAGACGTAAAATATGGTGATGATTAGCTAAGTTTAAAATGCAAGTGTGTTCAGTGTGTTTCCCTGTTGTACAGTAACATACACGCTCACATTCCCGGGAACAATATGACGGATTACTATTACCAAAACAGTACTATTATTTACAGTTACTAAGTAATGCTGCATTACTGTGTTACTGCATTACTGTGTTACTGCATCACTGAACCCATCATTCTTGATTGAATGCGCAACTGCACTGCAGGTCTGCGGAACCAGAACCTTTTTTGTTCAAGTCAGCTGTTAGCCAAGACGCTAAAGGAAAGGAGAAGGAGGAAGATAGTTGTTCTTTCCACAGCTGTAGATGTAAGTATCACCATTATTGTGTCAAGTCTGAGATGCAAAGAAAAATGTTGTCAGTTGTAAACTTTTTACCACCAGCAAAAAGCTTTCAACATTTAATTTATTGAAGCATAAAGCGCCACATCAATGTGAAACTCATAGAAAGAAACTCTGGCCGCTACTGCCAGTGATGCTTGGGCTGTTCAGGAGAGAGTGGCGTTAAGCAATGTTTAATTTTTTGTAAAAACGCTGAATACTGCTCTTAAAAATGCATGTGCAGAAAAACAGTACTTCAAAACCCTTTCTTTATTTTTTATGTCAGCCAACATACTCCTTGCTGCGGTTATGAGCAAGGGGTATGGTCAGGAGTCGGGAGAGACTGCTATGATTGGGGAGAGGGGAGGGGGTGGTAGTGAAAGTAATATAGTAACATAACAAGTAACTTTTATCACCCAGTGATAAGAAAAGTAATATTATTACTTTTTTAAGGAGTAATAGGTAACTAGTAACCTTTGTTCTATCTCACACAGGCTCCACCCTCTACCGGTCTCTATGGGTACAGTCAGTGGAGCCCCATGACTGTCTGCCCTAGCCGCGACAAGCCAAAGTCTACCACACCAACCCGGTCGGCCACAGTGAGCTGTTCGCTGTATGCTGAAGAAAAAAGGGACACTGCTATTTATATGCCACACACATATTGGTAGCAACGTACAATAGGTCGACTATGTGATGCACAATAAATATTTCAGGGGACAAGTGCATGCATGAGATTGAAGGAAGTAGTAACCATAGAGGGTAGCACCTTTGTCAGATAAAACAGTAAACCAGCGGGCCGGATATCTAAACAATGAGCTAACACTCAATAAAGCTGAGTGCATCTGCAGATTTGTGTGATAATTTCAAATTGTTAATACAACAAAATAATTTGTAGCCGACTGTGTTTTTTTCTTTGTTGTTGATTACGTCAAGGGTCCTCTCTCTGGCTGAAATCTCCCAGATAAAGAAAATGGGGCCAAAATATTATACTGATGGAAATCTAGAACTATTTTGTGTCATGACTGCATAGAAAACAAGCTATAACAACAGTAGTTGCAAATTAATATTATTTTGTTTTCATTAAATGCTTCATATTTCATACCTGTTACCTGTTTTTTAGCTGTTTTTGAATATTTCTTTATTTTATTTCTTTACTCATTGATAACTTGCTGACATGGTGCAGGTGTTGCTGGAAACATCTGCATGACATTTCTTCATTAATCTTACAATGAAAAGAATAGAACAACACCTTAGAGTTCCCCTTTAAAACTGCCCCAATAAGACTGGGTCCTATATGGGTAAATCCAGCCATCGCCTGGTCAAGGATTTTTCTCCTGTTACTTAAGATTTTCTTCTCTTAATACTTCTTACAAACACAATAGTCCTGCAATGCAGATTCATCACAGTTTAATACATGGAATGGGACTCCATTGATCTTAAATTCTGGGAGGTCTGTCATACACTATCTGGAAACCACTGTAGGATTCCTCCCACAGGTCGTTTCAGCAGACTGAGCTTGAGGCGTACAGATACTCAAGACTTTTATTTTATTTTTCATAAACCTGTCAAATCAGTTCAGGCATCCTACTCTTTTCTGCTTCTACAAAAAGACTTTGACACAACTGGCCCTTAGATTTTAAAACACAAATGTTTCACTTTGGTGTTTGCCATGGGGAAGCCATTTCTCCACTTTTCCATGATATCCTATTGCTCTTCTCAATCTTCAGTCTTCCCTCCACAGATTGTCATCCAGCATCTGAGAGACAGGGCTGAGCGGTGCTGGCTATTTTATTACAGTGGCAAACATCTTAACTGCAGGTCACATGGTGCTTGATGGGCCAGAACAACATTGCCTTCAATTACAAATTCCATTTCAAAGGAGAGAAAAAAAGAGAACAGTTTTAATAATGGATACATTTTTGGGGTATCATGCAGTACAGAATAACGAACACCTCAATATCAACCTTTAAATGAGAGTCACCGCTCACCGAAACCGCTGGCACCAATCCCGTAAGGAAATGGATTATTTGCATTCTTTAACCCCCAGTATCCTGCCAACCACAAAAGTATCTGGTCAGAATTAAAGCGTTGCCTGGGTCTTGATTCCAGACAGAAATACACAAAAGCAAGCTTCTTACTTTTTACTAGTGACCTTTGAGTTTTCTGGCTGACATATTTGATTGTTTATTGGAATTAGCCGAAGTAATCATCTGAGGCTAATTCCGTATGTAAAACTCAGTCTCTAACTGCCTTTTAATGCAAAAAAAAATCAGCATTCTTACCAAGTGATGATTAATGACCAAGGTGTGGTAATAATGAACAAGCAAGGGTTCGATGTCTACAAACATATTTAAACAAGTTGCAAATGACATTTAGTCTTTGCTGTAAATATTTTTAACAATCTATTTCACTTTCACATGAGAAAAGATTGCCAAGAATGAGTAACAAATGTGTGTGCAAATATAATTCAGCTACACTCCCTCAAATCCAGTAAAAACCAGGGTAAAGCAACTAATTTATAGAATCAGCTAGAACCCTCTCCCATATTTCTAATATCTTTCATGCTTATAACACTGCATCCAGTTCTCTTAAAATATGAGTATGACAGACCTGCCATGTCTTACAGTTGCAAAGCTGCATGCAGTGTATAAGGACTGTATTGGACATCCCAGATAGGCATAAAACGGGAAAATGTGTAAAAAATAATAAACATTAGAAATCAAGACCATCCCCTCTCTAATTCAGGCTGACAATGGCTGATTTTTACACATGTACTAGGTAACCAAGTAAACTATGTTATGTATTTTTAAACCTGCAGCTAGTATTTAGGGTAGTACACACATCAAAAAACATTTTTAGATGTATTTGTGGGAAAATCTCTTTCTGTTGAAAAAGTGAAATAGTTTAGATTTTTAGTTTGAATACAGCAACAACACAAAAAGGCTTTAATATGCAGTCCTAGCATATTATAATACTAGTGAGCTGTGCTGTCAAGGCCTCCTTTCTCTGTAGAGCTTATCATAATGAATTGCTGTAGGAGTTCTCGCTCCCGCATGAACAAAAGAGTTCCTTTTAAATATCAGACGCTATTTGAAGCTTTTGCAATCCAGCAAGAAGTCCAAACTCCCCATTCAGACCTCCATCACTTAATCTTTAATCTCCTGTACTCTGTCACTGGAAATTTCCCTTTGCCATGTCCATCAAGACCTTTGCTGAGCACTCACTCTTCACACAATCAATCTCATCACTCCACACAAATGTAGTCATCTAACGACAAAATGAAGAGATGTTTCTGAGTGAATATTAAAAAAGCTGACTTTTTGCTTTTTTTGACCCGCTATTTACCTTCCTTGGGATTATTATAAGGAGCAAACACTCAACAGCTGAAAGCGCAATAATGCAGCTTGCATGTCACAGTGCACACAAATGAACCCATGTGCACACACGTGCAGTACAGACATACTCCAGTAGGCTATATCAAAACAGTGGCATCATTTTCAGTGCAAAGACTCCCTCTATCAGGTAACAGATTTAATATGTAAATTGTTGTGATGACACCATTCATCCACTACACATTTTGAGCATTTGTTTACTATTTTTCCACTGGAAAATGCTGGCAACACAGCTTCTGGTTATTGTGCCAGAAAACAAATAAACAAACAAAACAACTGTAAACTGGATGGCTAGCCAAGGCCGAAACAGCAAATAAAACCAAATATTTTCTACTGTGTTTGTCCAGACCCCACGTCTCACACAAAAGTGGCCTGGTATCAGAGTCATGCTTTAAAACCAAATAGTTTCAAATACATTCTGTGTCTTTTGACTGCTATGAGCAACTAAATATGTGACTACAAACAGGATTGTTATTGAACAAGTCACTGAACAGTCCCATGAAATGTCTCTGGATAATTGTACCATGTTCTGTATGTCTTGATCTCAGTACATGCTCGCGTTCCCAGTGCTCCATTTTCATGGTGATGAAAACACGCTGAGCCTCAGATCCTGTAAAAATCGACGACTAACAAAGATCTTGAAGATCAAGAGCTGTGGATTTACAACACTTGACGACACCACTTAGTGATATGCATCCCTGCATGGCAAAGATTTTCTTCTAGTGGGCTCACGAGAATAGAATGAAATGTATGTATGATGAAATGTGTGCACAGTGCTGCAACAGAGGAAACATGATTTATGTTATTCAGGGTTAAAAATGGCCAATTTGGACTAGAAGGACCCTGACTTTGTTGCACCCAGGGCATTATTATCTTGAAAAACCAACAAGCCTTTTCATTCTGTATAAAAAACACTGCATGTATATCATAAAATATATGCTCCCTAATATGTTAGTCGTAATACTTTTTTGTCATTCTAATAGTGTAAAAGTAATTTATTGAATTAAAAATATGTAGTTATGTAAATGATGGCACAGTGGATAAGACACATGCCTTTGGTGTGGTAGACCCGGGTTCAATGTGTCCCTGAGAGAAACAGTGAACCTCTAGTTGCTCCAGAGGTGTGCAACCTCTGACAGCAATTGTAAGTCACTTTGGATAAAAGTGTCAGCTAAATAGATAATTATAAATTACTGCATGTAGCATAATGTCTTTAAAGCTTTGTCTTCTACAGAGCAGGATATCTGATGTACACTAATGTCAGCCCTTTATAGTAACTATAAGCACAAGCATGTGTTGGGTTACCCAACTGTGTTTGGAATAAAGCTATACAACTTTCAACCACATTCATTCTCATAAAAAAGCTTACTTACTATGGTAAAATGAGAGTTTTGTGTGAGAATTGACTGACAGCTACAAAGTAAACTAACACTATAGTTAATTTTATTTAGCAGAAGCTTGGTAACACTAAGTTAGCTAGACCTCTAGTGAGAAACACCAGCTGTTAGCAACTACTATAACTTGTAGTACAGATCACGGTAATCAGATCAGTCCTATTCGCTCCAAGGGATGTCACAACATTAAAACAAAAAGTAACTTGACAACACTTCATTCAAAGACGTTTCTTTTCCTCACCATCACAAGTCCTGTTTCAAAGTCTGTTCTCGAATAGCATTTTCCTCCCTTAGAACAGCGCGTCTCATTTGTCAGCAGAATGAAATACGGCATTGCCCTGTGATTACAGCTTTGGCGGCAGAGGCTGCTGTTGCTGTTGCACACCAAAAGTTACACAGTCTCGCTCTAAGTGCACAGTTTTTAAAACAATTTTACACATTGCATTATATAATGTTGAGCTCTGAATGAGGTGTTAAGCCCATGCACAAATACACCAGAATATTTTATTGTAGTTACTGTTACACTGCTAAGGACATTCAGGTTAGCAGATGGTTTAAAGTCCCCGTAGTTTCACTTTTTCTTTTTTGTATATGTGTCTTAATATGATTGATGGCTTCTGGGAATTTCAGAGAACACTGCCACTCTAAGCCCTCAATGACACTGCTCTAAATTTTATACAGCATAAATACTGTGTGAATACACTTTGGACATTTAAATCCATGCACCATAATTGCAGCATATTTGCAGAAAAATGATCTCCTCATTACAAGCATAAGCACTGAATATATCTGCTTTGTGATTTATGTTTTGGTTTGCTGCCTTAACCTCCAGGTAAAGCAATTGCTGTCCTCCCAGGCTTATTCCTTTGATCCAGGAAGAGAGAGTTGGTCGAATGTCAGTGGGCTAAACACAGCTGTGACAGGCGAGCGAGGAAAGAGGGAGGCAGAGAAGAGCCGTTCTGTCAATCAAGTTTGTTGGAGAAAACCGCAAGCTTTGCGTCTTAATGAATGAGCCAATGTCCCTTTTAAGACGACAAGCATGTGAACCACGCTCGCATCTCTTTAGCTGAATGAAGATGAGTGGTGCAGAGATTAGGAGAAAAGGACGAGGAGGAAGAATCCGTCCTGCCCTTTAAAGATGGAGGCGGTGAGCGTTGGTGCTGATCCACAGCAAAGAAGAGGCGAGCCACAGCTGAGAACATGAAAGAAAACAAGGGCCGGAGGGAAGAATGTACAAAGGGCTGGCAACTTCACACAGACTTAACCTGAGAAAGTTGCTCCCATGTATATATAAAAGTATCCCGTTTACGGTTCAGCACAGATCTAACAGTAATACCAAGCATTTATTTACATTTAATTTCATTAATTTTCTCAGAAGATGTGAAGTGAGACTAGCCTCCGAACATGCAGTACACACTGCGCATGTAGTGTTACTCCCATTGTGTAGTCCATGCAGAAAAAAAGGTTCCTGCTACAGTGTCTATTGATTCGTATCTGATCTCTTTTCTCCTCACCTTGGGTTGATATATCTTTAATGGTTGAAGTTTACTTCAGATGGATTGTTGCAGAGCCATTGACTGTTTTGCAAGGTTCATTGCAGACGAGTTTGTCCTGCTCTGTCAGGGGAAAGACCTCGGTATCATTAATAATGTAAAAAGAAGACAATATACCTTGACTCTCAATGCACAATTCCAGATTATTCAATAGCATTGCACGACAGGGAAATACTGGACTGTCCAGGGTACACATGATTCAGTCTTTCCGACGGTAGTACTTTAAGAAGTATTTGAACTCTTACGCACATATACATTCTGAGTGACTAATGCTGTTTTATAACTATGTTTTATTATACAAAAATAGCCTCAGGCAGAGAGATCAGCCATGCAAATTGCTTGGAGCTGGTGTTATTAATGCATAGGTTTACCTGAGTGGTAGCAGGGCCTCTAACTAACAACAAGCCTCTTGCTCACCCTCTGCCATAAGATTACTCATGGTTTTGATTTCGATTAATAAATTGATTAGCAATGGCTAATCTGTTTTTCTACCATATAAGTCGTTATTGCAATGGGGACGCAATATTCTGCAGTTTTCATTGATTTCTTTCTTGCTTAAACATCTGCCTGTCAGTGAATGAAAACATGTTAAGCATAGTATGAATCATGGTACCTATGTTTTTGATAAACTACAATAAAGTTTATATTTCAGGTTATAAGCAAAACAGAGCAAGGTATTTTACAAGGAGTGAGAAGTTTTCCAGTGCCTGAAGCAGCAACATTACTGTAGCAGTGACACAGTGTGGTACTTATATTATTCAATCACTGCGGGATGAAACATTGCATAATGTATACGCTAAAGCATGAGAATGCAGCATTTTACACAGCTGGTGAACCACATCTTAAAGAGTTATTCCTTTCTTCCTAGCTAACGCTTTGCAGTCTAGAATTTGCCAGAGCAAAATAAAGAAACAAAAGAAGTAAATATGTGTCAAATAAAATCAATTCTCTCATTACGGAAACAACAAGGAGGATTTTTCACAGACAAATGAATGTGATAGGCTGCAGTTGACTATACTCTTTGCTTTTTGAATTGTGCTAGTGCTGTAATCACAGCGAAATTGAGTAATTGTTTGATTAAAATAAACAAAAGAGAACACAGACATTCAGACAGATTTATGGATTTGTTTGCATTCAAATCTACTTTTTTTTGGCTACACCTATCCTCCTCACTTTCTCTCCTCATTTTCTGAACTGTTGATTTAAAAATTGATGTCGATAATATCATATTGTAAATTTGAGATTGTTATACCATCATATTCAAAATTCACACAAGGATTTTGCATACTGACATATGGTTCATTTTCCATTAATAGAACCAGGTGACAATAATGTCCATTCTCTAATGATTCCTCATTTCACCTCATGACCATTGTCAGATGACTACTGAGTGCACCTGTTGATTTAGCACATGTAATGTTTCCTGTGGTGATCAGTCATGGCTCCAGCCTCCACATTCCCTCTGATGTGGTTACTGTAGCGAACCTAGTGTCACTTAGGGATAATGAACAGAGGCCACGGCCTGATGGTTCAGCCTGGCCTCACTCTCTCACCTTTCCCCTCTAGCTGGAAGAGTCATGTCCTATGGGTTCAGATTACTCACTCGCAGATCAGTTCTTAAAGAGTAGTTGTACATCCCCCCTTGATTTTACTGCAGAAACGTTTCCCTCTTCTCCAGAATGAGCAGTTTTGTTTATTTGCCCTCAAAGTAAATGTATTATACAAGAATATACAAGCAGGCAAGGTTTAGTACATTATGAATTCAAAACACATTGGCCTGTATATCAGTCAAGACATTTCATATTATACAAGATTTGTCATGGGGCCCAGGGAAAATAAAGGTCGGACAGAATAATAAACAAATACTGTATGAATGGGGTATGGCAGTTTGGGCCATAAGCTTGAGACACGTCACATTTTCAATCTCCACCAGTGGGAGGACAAATCGCCTGAGAGGAGGGATTAGGGTTGTGAATCACTGATGGAATAAAAGCCTCTTGTTGTTGCTTTGTAATTGTCTCTGCCATATTTACATGTTAAAAAATGGAAATCTTTTGTTAGGTGCTGGCATGAAAATCGCTCTCCTATGAGTCAGCAACGATGTTAAATATTCATGACTTTATGTGGAAAGCAGCATTTAGGTCCAGGATGCCAATGAGAAGTAAGCAAAGGCACGGATTAGCAGAGGTGACAGGGTTGATGAATACAAACATTTAGGAGATTATGTTTTTGATTGGAATAATGCTTTGCAGACAGATTTATTCGCAGCATTGGGGCAATGATTAGATTTCCACCCCCCGTCATCCATATGGAATTTTGACATGCTGTGTATACTGGCTCCCCAGAGGTGGCGTGCCATTCAGTTTTCTACTGTGATGGGGGAATTGATCCACAAGGTGACACAAAGTATAAGAACTGTCAATAGAAGGTCAGGAGCTCTCCATCGCCAAGCATACAGAGTGTGTACTAAGCCTCCTGTGCAGCCATGCAGCGTCGATCAATGTTATATGAGAAGGTTGTAAACATCCAACTGAATCACCCTGCAGCTTTGCATTGGATTGCAATAGACACCAAGCCGCATGAGTTTGGGATGAAAGGGAAATGGTTCCAAGAGTGAATTTCAAGTTTTCTGACAACCTTACAAAACAACACTCCCAAGTACCGGTAGTTTGATAACTTGTACAAAAATACGAAATAAAGTGGGATACAGTGATTTCTTACGGAAGATTAATAGATGTGATCACTTTCATGTGACAAGAGAAAGCATCTTCAAGCAAAATTGTATTTCTGTTTGATGTTTCCTTTTCAGTGTCGGTGAGATAACAAAAGAAACACACACGCAAGTACAGACACATAGAGACACAGGCAGACTAGATGCACACACACTTAGACTTACAGAGATGAATTTCTGTTCTTAATGTTTGACTTTGATCTGCTTTATTTGATGTGCTCTGCTGAAAGATGAGTTCCAGTATTTTTTCTCTTTGACCTGCTTTGACATCAAATAAGCTGTGTCCTCTTGTATAGCGGATTGAAAGGTCGCTAAAGTATCCTGAGGTCTAAATAAGAGAAAATAGTCAGCTCCTAAGATGATTGCAAGAAGTCAACAGTGTTACTTTATTCTGAATGAAAATTCAAGCAAGGCCAGTTGCTGTGTTTCCGTATTTCTGTATCTTTTTAATGTACATGCCTGATTTTATATACTTGTCCTACTTGTATCTAAAGCTGCAACGGGTAGTCGATTAATCAATTCAATCAAGTCAATCGAACTATTTTGACTAATCTTGACAGTCATTTTTTAAGCAAAAATGTCAAAAATATCCTGGTTCCAGCATTTTAAATGTAATGATATCCTGTTTTTCTTTGTCTTTTATGATAGTAAATCGAGAGTCTGTGTTTTGGATGGTTGATTAGAGAAAAGAAGCTATTTGAAGACGTCAGCATATTAATCAATATACTAATCAATAATGAAAGTAATCGTTAGTTGCAGACTTTCTGGTATCCTGCAATGAAAAGAGTCTACAGTCACACTAGCGGCTCTTTGAGGCTGTACTTAACATCCTAACATGAGAATGACAATGGTAACATACTTCATTTTAGCAGGAATAATGGTGATCATGTGCAACCATATTAGTTTAGTGTTAGCATGCTAACGTTAATTAGCACTAAGCACAAAGTATTGTTAAGGATGATGGGAATGTCATTAGGTGTTTGGTTAAAACCTTAAAGTATTGGGCAAATAGAATGTTTGACCCAATGATGCAAATAGTTTTTTTTAGTATTTAACTCAAAGCAAAAATGTCTCCTGTCTCGCTGTTGCCCCATAGGAAGATAAGTCAATATGCGAGAAATTTAAGTCTGGATCAAATTCTGTGGAACAAATTACCTTCCTATAGAGTGACACTGCCATCCCTACAGCCTCTCAACTCTGGATATTACCAAATTCAACTAGATATTTTTCAAAGCGTGTTTAATGCTATTATTGTTTCTTATTGTTGCAAAATCACCAATATTATATCTTTGGTAAAATGAACAGATATATGTAAAAGGGCCACTGACCAACACAAGCTAGCCCAGAGGCCTGTCTGTTTGCTAGCAGTGGGAACATGGAGACAGGTAGGTTTGCCTGTTCTGTTAAGAGCCTACACACTGTGCATTGTGGTGAGATAGTCAGATTTTTTATTACTACTTCCTAGTTTGGATAGCAATTCAGTGCTGTTCTATGTTTTTTCCTTTCCCACTGGGACTTCTCATCTATATAGGGCTTAGACTGTTTGACTGGGTGAGGATTAGCAAGCTAATGTAAGCAGCAGATATCTAACTGTTAAAATTTTGTCGACACTTGTGCTGTTCCATGAAAGTCCACTTTTCTTGAATTTTGTAACTGGTGGGTTAGACAGTCTGCCAATCATCCAATTAAACAAATGTGTGTGTGCAGAAGTAGAATATATACCTTCAAGGGAAGCTCTGTCACTTCACATCACTGCTGCTACTGTCAGGTATTCCCTGGTCAAGTGTCATGTTTATTAATGTATAGCTCCTACTGCGCAGTTCTATTTTTGGTTGATTCAAATAACAGAACTGCTGCTGTTTCAGACAGATTATTTCACACTTCTACACTTGTTACACTGTGTCAATATTTCATTCACTGATGCCTTGAAGGTAAAGTCAAGCTGGAACAGCTGTAATGTTTCAATTGACTATAATTGCAGTCATTAACTCACATGGCAATTGTTGTACCCTGAAAGGAGTTTGCAACAGGTGATCATTTTCACCATTTTCAGGGGATCTTAAAACCAACTTTGACTTCAAGAATATTATAATCACCCAAGGTATCCTTTAAAAATGTTTGCAGCTTAAGATAAACCACAGTGTCTGGTGTAAATATGTTTTTGTTTCGAAGTAATGATTTGCTAGTTTAACATCTATACTAGGTCCACCAGTAGTTCTAGTCAGGTTATTTTTTCATTGGGTACCACCTTGCTGACTGAGAAACATATGTTTTCCTGTTTGTGTTTAGGTATGAGAAATATGATTAGTGTAATGTGGTATCACTGTAACACACAGTAAAAATCCCAAAAATACCAACTTTTCTGTCGGTTATCCTGCGTACAAATTATTTTGCTGTCTCAACGAACAGAGAGAAATACAAATGTTGATCCCTTCTGTAGACCATTTAGCTTAACATTTTTGGCAGAACACATAGAACATAGAAGGTGAGTTAAAAATACCCAATTCCATTGGATTATTCACTGCCAAGTCCAGCATCAAATGTCAGCTTACCATGACAAGAAAGGGAACAAATAAACTCATGAATAAATGCAAATGAGTATAAATATGCACATACATAAGCCAGGCCATGCTAGTCTGATGACAAGATGTTTGCCCCGTTGTTCATGCACTGCTGAACAGGGCACCCCTGCTGGCCCTCAAAAAGACTCTACTACAACCCCAGTTTGCAATCAAAATGTACTTGAGGTACAGTTCCATGTTCTTCCTCTGTTTGCATTGCACTGGTAAAGGCACCTCTGTATTCTTATAGTAGCAGGGCTCTGTGTTGAACTGTACACTGCATCTTTCAGAGTGATAGGTTTGTTTGTATGCAGAACACACACAGCCATCACCTGCGGACCAGCTGGGCCTCAGAGCAGAATAGGAAAGTTCAAACTCTAGATGAACAAACAAGGCTATATAGGAATAGACACAAAAAGGGAAACAATTGCATACATGTTCATGTACATGTTGTAGTGGAATTACTAAAGGTGGTAACAGGATACAGCTTAATGGTGTAAATGACCAGTCTCCTTCAACTGTCCAAGAGCCATTAGAGACCTATATTAAGAAAACAGAGGCAGGAGTCTTTTAAAAAACCTCAGGGGTAATGGAATTAAAAAGACAAGATTGATGTGTGAGGAAGGACTGACACGCATGAAGGACACAGGAGCTTGGCCTCATCTTCAAAGACAGCAAGGCCTGTCATAACAGTGAAAATTGGAACTAACAGAATTATTTTGGAAAGTGGCTGCTAGGCTCTCAGCCAGCAGTCCAACCACAGAGTAAGATGGCGAAGGGTGATGTTTGCTGCTGCTTACAACATTGTTATAACATCACTGCCTCAACATTTTCCAAAAAGGCCACAAAGTGTCATAGCTGCCACCTAGGAAAGAGAGATCACGTTTGGAGGGCACCACACTTTTGGGGCTTACTGAAGAGGCCTTTAATGTTGGCATTTGCAGAGGGTGTAGAATCAACAAATACAGACTGTCAGAAAAAAACAATTCATTCTGATGAACAGCAAATTAATTTACATGTCAGACTAATAGACATTCAGTATGATGAAATTGTTGCTTCCTATCACTTTGCCACATTTCACCCTCACAGCTCTTGAGATATAGTGAAGATCTCACTTTTGTTTTAAAGCTCCTTCAAACTGAATTTTAGACAGATTTCAAAACAACCCCCAAAAACACTACCTGACATGACATGAGAAACAGGAACAGGTTTAAAAACCTTCTTGTTCATTACAATCTGCTAATGAGTAATGTTAATATCTCTGTGAGGGAATCTTTTGCGTGTGACTGGGGCACTCGCGCATAGAATGGCCAGCCTCCAGATAAAATAAAACAATTGTTGCATGTGGAATACCTACCATCTTTGACAGTGTGGCAGTGTGGCAGTTAAGGTGTATTATATTTTAAAATAGCTTAATTTCATTACAGATCAAAACATTCAATTAGCACACATTTTAAACTGTAAACTGTAGGCTACAACAATGAAACAACAACATAATAAACAGGCTTAAATACTTATTAGGCTGACTGTAGAAGAAGAACATTTAGTAGGCTATAATAAAAATTAAAAGCACATTTTGCATAATCTCACACAGACTCCACCCTCTACTGGACTCTATGGGTATTACCTCTCCTCCTTTCTCAAGCACTTACTCATCCACTGAAATTTGCAAAATGAAAGTAGCCGACTAATGGGACACCGCTACCTTTATGTGTGAACCGTATAAATAGCAGAGTCTACACTGCCTAGCATCTTTTTTTTTCTTCAGCAGATGGCTGTTGCCCACTGTCTTTCACCTCCATGGATGGAGTCGCCGTTGATGGAAGCTCGTCTCTGCCCATTGTGCCCCTGTCTGAATGCCGAGGCTAACCCTCATCGTCTACATTTTGAATGTCTGAGAAGAGACCATGCCAGGGACGGAGTTCTCCGCCATGGAATGCCGGGTTCTGCCTTTCCAGCCTTTCAGACAGTGTGAGCTCTCGCTGTGCTGTGAGGATGCTCCAACTCCGAATCAACTTGTGCTTTGCTCTCTACCTGCCCCACCGCAGACCGAGGAGGATGACGGCTTGTCCATTGCATTGCCTGCTTTAATTTCAGTGTCTATGGTCCCTATAGAGCATTTTTTTTCAGTCTGCCTGGGCTTCCCTGCAGTCATGCCTATGGTAGCGGGGTGCAACGGGCTCTTCCCCACCACATTCCGCCCAAGCCGGTGAGCAGACCCGGTGATGGATTTTACACACTCACAGTGCTCAGCCCGCCATTCATCTCCCCAGCTCTCCTGGACTGGCAGTGTGCCGAAGAATCCTGGGCGGAGATGCGGAGGATCAAGGCACTAGTAGTTGAACTGATCGACTTCCTGCGTGTGCAGGGGCACACGTCAATCTCCGTACCGCGTGGGTCCTCGCTGTCCACCTACTGCCCCATTCCGCCGGCTGGTCAGCGGGCAGGAAACCCCGCCCACTGCTGGGGCAGGACAGAGATATTACTATAAATTACTACATCATTGGACAGATGAACATTCAGGTTCAAGGAGTTGCATCACCACTGGTCATGTCCCTAGCCACAGTAGGCTCCCACCACATGTGGCTCTGGAATGGATCAGGATGCCATACTAACAGACAGCTGCAATGATTACAACTTTTCCGCTGACATTTCATAGCATGCGGGAGATTAGTTGTGTCAGTAGCGGCTAAGCTAATGTTAGGCTAAACTACTATAGCCCCACAACAGCCAGTGGCTGTGGAAACGGGGATGTCCCGCCTCTTAGCTTCTTCACATGGTAGCCGTGTTGTGGCCTGCAGCGAGCTGACAATAACTAAGGTTATGATATGGTAATCCTAGTTCTATAAGCACAGGCGGAGCCCTCTACAGGACTCTATGGGTACTACCTCCTCCAATCACACGCACACAATTGCCCACTGAAATTTTTATTGTGCTCATAGCCGACCAATAGGATGTCGCTACCGATACGTACGTGACGTATAAATAGCAGTGTCCCTACTGCCTCAGCATCCGACCCCCTGTTCAGTGGCAGGGCTCATTGGTAGAGGGCTCCGCCTGTGCTTATAGAACTAGGGTTATAATATCGTAACCTTCAATCTATCTCACACAGGCTCTGCCCTGTACTGGACTTTCTGGGTACAGTGGATGTGGAGCCCGATGACTGTCCACCCTAGCCGCGACAAGCAAAAGTCTACAACACCAACCGGTCGGCCACAGGCCTACTATAGACCAGACTATGTCTCCCTTTCAGGAGCCAAACCTGGACAGGCTGGTCCAACAGCAGTATTGCGCATAGACCGCCCCCCAGACCAGAGGTACAGGCCAGGGCTATGTCATCGTCAGCTCCGTAACTTCTACCAGAATGATGAACAACCGTTCCTGAGATTGGGTGAGGCGGAATGCATACAGCAGCCCTGTTGGCCATGGCGCATGTGGAAATGCGTTCATCCCCAGGGGTGGGCTGTCCGGTGGTCACCATGCATCGCTTTTGCATCTAGAGGTCCAGATGCAGGCTGCAGCAAGCCCAGAAGGACCATCGGATGGATTCCTGCCTTGAGGCCCAACAGCTGCTTCACTGACAGCGCTGTCACCACTGTCCCCTGCTGCAGCCTGTGGATCACCTGGAGAAGCATCGCCTGTCTTAGTTCCGACAGATACGCTCTCAGGGTGGTGGTCTTAAGCACAATCCCCAGATACTGTGCTCGCTGCAGTTTCTTGATCGTCAGCATGTGGAAGTGCCTTTTGTCCATTATGCTGGTTCAAGTGCCCGGAGATACAGGGTGACTCAGAACTCTCTCTTCCTTTTGGGGACCAGAAAGTATATGGAGTAAGACCTCTGTGCATGTCATGTGCAGAGATGACATGAGATGGTGAAATGAAAATATGTCCGTTGGTGAGTCTTCTGAAATAAAGAGTCCAATCCAGACGTCTTTTGAGGGTTTTATTCTTTGCAAAGGGTCAGACAGACATACAGAGTGCAAGCAGTCTGCAGAGTATAAGACAAAGAGCAGTAAAGAAACACATGGTTTAATACTGTAAGGGTATTACACAGCTATCTTAGGGAGGAAGGGAGTAGGAACCAACTGTCCTGAGTTGAAGGCTTATCAAGGACAGACTGATAAGAAAATTCTCTAACGAGCATCTTTCCCATGGGAAACTTCACCTAGCTGTAACATAATAAAATAATCAAATACCACACAGTGAATCATTGAAATATTCTGATGAAGCATGTTGGGTGAAACAGTAAATACAGTAAAATATCAAATTTCCACCACAATGGCCTGGAACTCACGATGTCTGCTTCATCCTGAGATGATAGACTGGTTTCCATTATGTCCTGGAAAACTGATATTACGCAGCAGTACTAAAGAGAGCTACAGCAGGTTGGTTGAGGTAAGGAGGTAATAGCCACTACAACAATGACGGTTGGGTTTAGGCAACACTGAGCTGTAACGGTTAGGTTGAGGTAAGGAGGCAATATCCACCAAAATAACTGGGTTTAGGCAACACTGGTTAGGTTCAGGGAGAAGGGGTTGGGGGTCATAAACAGGATCATCAAGCATAGATGGTGGCCTGGGACCTCTTGGCAGGAGGGTGGTGATTCTTTGAATCCCTTCTAAGACAGGAACAGCCTTCATCTTGGCGTATTGCATAAGCTTGTACGTATCTACAGATATCCCGGTCATGCATATACTACATACAGGCAACGAGAACATTCCAGATAACTTAATTCACCGTGGATTCAGTTGAAACGTGGGAGCAGCAGAACAGGTTGTCCTTTGGTGGCCTTGTGAAGCTGGCCCACATGGAGTGGGCTTTTGACATCATGGAAACTGTGCGTCTTGGGGTCAAGGGCCAGAGCGGCGAGCTACCGACTCGGTTCAGATGTACACAATGTAGCTCGTCGAGAGCTTTCAGAAACACCCCGCTCCGATTCTCTCCGCCTTTTGGAGTCCACAGGGCCAGGGGTCACAGGGGTCAAGCCCATGTTAAGTCAATGGAGGTCTTCCGAAGACCTTTTCTGAGGCCCATTTGGCGAGGCGAGTTCCGACGGTCTTGTAAAGCTGGCTTCGCAAGGTCATCTAGCATTGCCGGCTTCGCAAGGTCATATAGCAAAGCTGGCCTTACAAGGCCATCTAGCAAAGCCAGCTTTGCAAGGCCATCTAGCAAAGCCAGCTTCGCAAGACATCTAGCAAAGCTGGCTTCCCAAGGACAGGGCTGTGGCAGGTCTTGTTAAGCCGGTTTTGCAAGGAAAGCAGTGTTGACACTGAAAAATTAGCTGTTGGATGCTGTCCCACTGGAAGCGTACGTGCTGCGTTTTGGACTTTGCAAGGGTGAAACGCAGTACCAGGGGCATGGGCGCCTTGGGTATTTAAGTGCGGGTGCCCAGGTTCGACTGGAGGTCAAGGTGTCCGGTGGTCAAGGTGGGCACTTTTCACAATGTGTTCCCGGGGAGGTGAGCCCCTGTTTGGGGGGCAATGGGTGGCTCCACCGGGGTGGGCCTTGTAAAGCCAGCTTTGCAAGGTCATCTAGGAAGCCAACATCGAACAGGCTGAGTGGGCCATGGTGTCCTTGATCACACAAGGGCTGGTTACTCAGCGGTGTCTTTGAACGCACCACAGCTTGCTGTTCTGTGGTGTCCTTTAACTCACCAGAGCATGTTGATCCATGATGTCTTTTAACACACCACAGCCCATTGAATGCACAATGGCTCACTGCTCTGATGACGGCCCAACATGCAACAGTGTAGCTGTGAGTGCGTAATTGGTGGTGCAGTCAATATCAACACAGCTCCTCCTCCCCTCCACTGCAGCAAGCTGCTGCTGGGAGGACGAGCTGCTGTTTGCTGTGACAAAGCGCCATGGGCCGCAACGCTGGAAGAGAAGTGCCGTCTGGTTGGGTCTCTCCGGCTACAGCTGACCTAGCTTGGCATTAGCCCAGCTTGTGCCGTTGCAGATAGTAAGTGGTTGAGCATATGTTGACCTGGGCCCTCGTACTGTCTTGCTAGAGCTTAGCCAGGAGAGTAATTGGGGCCGATTACGCGCATTACACACTGAGCCGAAGATGGAGGTTGGAAGATGGTCCTGGTTGCATTGCAGCAATCTAAAGAAAACAGCCCAGGTATGTTTCTAAATCCTATGATATCAGCATTCCCAGGCCAGTATGTCCTGGGTTTGCCCAACTCACTTCCATTGTTGTGTATTGGCCTAATACAGGATGGCTCCTGTTCCAGATTACACACCTAAACTACCTTTTGATGTAATTAGCAACACTTTTAAGCTCCGTCCGGATGTCTATGCGCAAAAACGTAAAACAATGGCATATTCCTTTTGATCACTAGACTGAGCTCTTGACTGTAGGTGAAAGCTGAAACACCAACCCTGTCAATTTCACACAATTCTTATGCTCACTCATGAACAAGACCCCAGCATACATGCATACGTATAAAATCCTTCACTTTGGGTAGCAACTTGCTACCAACCCAGAAAAGGACAAGCCATTGTTTGTGAGTGCTGTGGGTACATTAGCATTTACTTCAACTTGTTATGAATTCATCCATTCTTTTACAATGTTGTTATCTGGCAATGTTCTTCATGTGTTTTTTGTGCTAATTCAAAATATGCATTAACCTTCACATGTACATATTACATTTTATCATTTTACCATTGAAACAGTGTTTCCTCTACTGAGTTCATCTTAAGAGTGTATGAGAAGTCACTTGGAACACATTAGATTACAAACAATTATGCATACACTTAAACAGCATGATGGAAGTTAATTAAATGTGTTTAGCATTCAGACAGTAACATAGGAATCATTTTATAATCTTTGCATAGGTCCCTGGAGGGGAATGTATGTGCCCAGATTCTTTATTGTCATTTCTATCATAATGATTCCAGACTGGAGGAGATCCTTTGCTCTTTTTTAGATGGCTCACCTAATCAGATTACTTAGGCACTGTTTGCCCTGTGAACAGGTTTTGATACAGTGCAAATGATTTTAATTTCACCAGGCCAGCCCGTGAGACAGCTCTAGCCTTGTCTTGCTGATTGGTGAAGTGCTCTTTAATTGGTTTAAACTTTGCTCTCGTTGCTCAGGGATCTACACGCTTAATTTCAGCAAAAGGTCAATATCAATAAATCTGATGCTAGAGAAGGGAGAAAGGCAGAGGCATGGAAATAAAATACTGCACACTCTTCTGGCTCGAACTGACCACTGGGAGGGGGAAGCGAGCTGACCCTGGTAACACCACGAACCAACAGGGTGCTAAAAGAAGATTAGAATTTGAAGCTCCGTCTGCCCACCCTCTTGTCAGGTGTTTATTGCCCATGACCCCCGCAAGATGAGGTCAGATTTTCATATTATAGCAAACCAACTCCTTTGGCACAATTGGTTGCAGTATATTCAACAACAGCATAATGAAATGGCTCAACAGGAAGGGGAGGGGCTGTATCACCAAGTGGAGAAAGACAAGCTGGGATAGGTAGCGAGTCTTAAGGGGCAATGTAGAAGAGATTGTGCAAGATTGTTTGCAGTGCAGAGCAGATGCAGAAGGAATGAGAGCGATATGAATGAAAATCTACTCTGTAGGGCCCTTTCTTGTTGCATCAGTACCTCTCTTGTGTGAGCATTACAAGGCCCTACAGAGGCAGATGAGAGGCTGTGGTGCTTTGGGCCCTCAGGGGGCTATCCACACTCCTTACTTGCCCCCCAGGATTTCACTCACCCAAATGGAGAGATGCACAGCCCCACTGATTACATGTCTAATACTTTTTACAGCTCATCACTCTCTAGTGCGCTTTCACATACACACACACACACACACACACACACACACACAAACAATCAGACAAAACCAAGTCATAATCATCAACATCCTGGCTCAGAACTACCCTATCCATCATGAGATTATGTCACCTGTCAATCAGAGTGATGTTCTTTCAGTTTCAGTTGACACATACACACTGACCCAGGACTCTACAGGTACGATTACAATAAATTACCACAGCTCACCCTGTTTTCCTAATCTGTCAGCTGATTGGTCTAGATTGTGGTGGTCATGGCTTCAGCAAAGCAATGTGCACTCCTGCACAATGGACCTGAAATTGGGTAATTATTCCGTCTGGTCACGATGCATCACTGCTCACATGAACTCAGAGAAAGGCAACACCAGCCAGAGGGGAAGTACAAAGGAGAAGAAAATAAAAACACAATGAATGCCAAAAGTATACAACATCAGGACACAGAATTTAGGTATTCTGTTCAAACTATTTTTTCTTCATTTTGTTTGTTAAATCGATCCAGTCATTACTATTTGGCAGTCTCCATTGTGAGCATGTAATAAAATATAAAGAATGAATGAGACCATATTCATGTGTCTTAAGAGAAAGAGGCAACAGTACTACAGTAAGGCCCACACTGCATTGTATTACATACATACCCATTATATATCAATGTAAATATGTCTTTGAGCTTCTTTATATTAATGTCTGCCAAGAGACTTAGGCTCTAAAATTAAAGCTACTTAGATGAAAAATTATGAAAAGTGTGGAATATCAATTCATACAGTAAATAAAAACGTGTGATACCAGAGATGCCATTAGAATGTCTCTGCAGGCACCTGCAGCCCTTTTCCATAGGCTGGAGTCAAATTGAGGTACAGTATGTCCTAATCTGAACAGATGCTGAATGTTTGTTAAAGAGGCATTAGGCTCATTTTCAGGTTCAAAATCCTATTTAAGGGGTTTAAGCTTTAATTTTCCCAAAACACCTTTTTTTAATACTACACATTGCTCCTGCTCCTCTTTTCACCCTGTGCTGAATGCTTTGTTTTAGCTAAGGAGTGATAGATCTTGTCTCTAAATGATCTTTGTTGGGAGTTGCACATGTGCAGTTCCTAGTTAAGGACTACTAGCCACTCAGAAGCAGAGAAGGGCGGGTCAGCGAGAAGACATTAAACAGCTTTGATTCAGCTGTAGACTACATGTTGCCGACCAGCTTGGCAACATGGACTGGAGTAAGAGATTCAGAGTGGTGAGTTATTAATCTGTAAAAAAAGCATCTTTCATTCATAAAGTTTTAATTAAGCTCTATTTCTACATCACAGTAACAACTTTATGTCCATTGACTGCCTGGAGGGTAACTAGTGTTTGAAAGGGAGAGGAGAGGTCTGCTGCAGCTGTGTTTTTCCACTGGTGTTTTTGAGGGCGTGTCGGACTAGCCACTTAGTGTTATATGAGGCACATTTAGCTTTTAGCTTTTCACAGGGACGTCACAGGGATGAAAGGGAAATGGCTGGACTGCAAGCTGTTTTTAAGCAGTTCAGAGCAGAGTTTTCTGTGGGAGATGAGAACTCCCTTTGGGGTGGACTTTGGGCTTTTTCACTTTGCAAACCTATTACATGCACAAAAAAGTATACAACTCAATAAAGGAGGGGGGGGAAGCCAAAAAGCATAATACCACTTCTTTAAAGATTTCGTGTAACTTGGATTATTATTTTGACTTGACCTGTATGCTTAAATTACATTTGATAGTAATGCTTTAATGCATCTTCTGGCACAACAAGCTAGGAGAGAGACATTTATTCTCTTAACACACTACCTCCAGTGTCCTTTAGTTCGCTGTTAAAGCTCAAAATTAACATGAACTGTTTATTTGGTTACCTGGAAATCGAAAATGAGCTGAATAAACGAGACAGTTACAACAACAAAAAAAGATGAAGGTATGATCTAAGCCCACAACCAAACCTTCAAGATGTCTGTTCAGAGTTTAGATAGCAAGGGCAGACATGAGAAATGAATGAACACATGTTGTAAATATGTTTCAGCATGTTTTTTTGTATTAATGTTGATAACTCTCCTTTTAATAGTATCTAGCCACAGACTGTATTATGCCTTTAATGTGAGAAGAACCTTTTATTTGGTATTTAGGAGGGCCTGTATAGTTCATAATTAAAACATGAACTCTCCCACACAGTGGAAATCACACACAGACCACAAGTTTCTGTAGATACAACTTTGTCGCCATTTCAGGTGCTTCTAATTTCCAGAAGGTTGGTACAAGCACAATCACTACTGTAGCACTGGCACACAAATAGTATATGTGTATATGACAAACTAAAAACAAAAAAATGTGTTTCTTTTATTACTATCTGTTGCTTATATGTCTGTTTTCCTATGTGGGGCCCATTTATCAGACACTGAAGTAACAGCTGAAAAGCCAGTTTTAAAGATTATGTGAGCTAATCATCTCATACTATATGAGTGATTGAACTAAAATGTGTCAGTGGCATCAGTCAGCTGATTGCGGTGGAGGGGTTAAAGAGAAAACAATTGCAAATAAATGAAGATAGTCTTTCTGATTGAACTGACGCTGAGCTCTACAATCTTGCAACTTATGTACGCACAACCATGTAAGAACTGTTAAAATGTTTGCCCACTTTTATGATTGCATTTTGGAGCAAAATTGAGAAGTCTATATAATGATCCTGCTTACATGACTGAAACATGAACAAAGTTATTGGAGAGTTGTGGAAAAAACTAATTGACCTGACATTTGTGATGAACTCACACACAGGCTATACTCTAAATGATTTCACTGTAGCTTACAAGCTTATAGTTTGTGAAAACCTTTACAAGTATGGTTTAGGTTGTGCACTTACTTCACTAGATCTTGGTGCTACTTGAAACAGTTTATCAAATTCAGTGATATCTGTACACTGCTCATCCCTTGCATAATTACATGCAGTGCATTCCTCAAAGTGAACACTGTAGATGAAAACACGTATCATGATGGCAGCAAATATTTTATCAGTTTAAATGGAAGGATCCTACTCAATATTCAAGCAGTTGTAAATTACTTTATTGGTAAGAATCACTCACTTATCTAACCCAGACTTTGCCTTAATCACACTTTGAGATTGCCTTTTGATAGGCACTGTATGTGTGTACTAGAAAATGTATACACACTAACTGTCTGCACAACTTGGCATTAGCATCATATCCGCACCACTCTACCAACCCAGTGAAGTGCATTCATTTGGAGCCAGGAAATTACCAAAGAGACGCAACTGCAAAACATGGGTTGCCCAACAACATGTCATTGCCCATATGTATATTGCATGATGGAGTTTGTCTAAAACTTCCTTGTATATCGTCATAATGGACAGGACTAAGGTGCACAGATTTCAGCTGTCTGGAAGAGCATCATATCAAGCAGTGATGATAATCTATACTCACCTATCCCCAATAAGGAGATGAGAATCTGTAATGACAGGCCCCAATCAACTTGAACCTCAGTAGCTAGGAGGCTAATAGCATTTCATGTCCAATTAGGTTAGTTGACGCTGGTGCATCTCCCTGACACAGCCTCTTTTCTCTGATAGGCAGACTCTGACAGAGGGAGGAGGGATACCTCTGACTGGGTTGACAGACTGGGTCAAAATCAGCTCTCCATTGGGTTAAGTAATTCTGACACTGTGTCTGCCTTCCTGTGCAACTGAGCTGAGCCACAATATACAGTGCACGGAATCATAAAAAATTGAAAATGATACTTCGCTTTTGAAACAAAATAGCCGAGGCATCGCTTTCACCACTGGAGTCCATCTTAAAGCTTAAATGCAGAGGTGCATTTCAGACCAGGCTGAGACAAGTCAGTAGGGGTGACGCCTCTGAAAATGCTTTGATAAAATGGGAGACTTGACCGGTGAGGCATGTGATGCAAATTAAATTCCTATAACAGAGAATCTGATTGAAGTCAGAGAGGAACTGACCAAGCTGAACACAGGCCTCACAAGCTCATCATCCCAGCCTCCGGCTCCTTGGCTTGTAGCAAGATCTACCCCCTGTAGCCGAGCAAACACAGATGTGGCAGCCTCATTTAAATACCTTGCTCAGGGGCTGCAATCTCGTCCATGTTTCCCCAGCTGGCAACCAAAATCTCCTGTGAAAGGCAAATTTCAGTCTTTAGAGAAATTGCCTGTTGTTTCCAGTCACTGATTTGCATGGTTTCAGTCTACACAAATATGCATGAATGAGTGTGAAGACAGTCTTGATTTGTTTTTAGTGGGAAAGTTGGGGAAATATACATCAGGCTCTGCTCAGGCATTGCTTTGTTCAGAGAGCAAGAACCCCTGTGATCTTCAAACTACATAGAAGAGCAACGGTATGGCTGCCCTGTTCTCTGTTAAACAAACCTGAGTAAAAACAGTAGGGAATAAAAATAAAAATCAGTGTGCCTCTGCCAGATGGAGCCCTGTTTGGTAGATAATGCCTATCGCAAAGCTCCTGAGGTACATTAGCAATGCTTATTTAAACAGCTGGGCTGAATATTGCCCTTTTAAATGGAGTGAAATAGTCCCATTAGCGGGCCATGCACTCTACTCCTTCCACTTATTGTTTCCTACTGCTGTAAAACTCCCTCAGCATTGAAGTAAAGTTGATTAACAGTAAGCAAAGCTGGATTGGTGGTAAGGTGGCAGCAGAACAAAACAATACAGCTGGAAGCTGGATCAAGAAGACAAAATATATGACATTTAACTTCAACTCTGTTTGACATACGTGCTTCACAGGGGCACACGTTTGGCCTTGTTGACGTTATGCTCTCCTCCACCAAATTCAGAGGGACATATTACACTGCTCACATTGTTTTATTTATTTGACAGCAATAGTTAGTATATGCAGATTCACTTGCAAGGACCACAATCAACAGATTCGATTAAATGATTTACTGATGAACAAAACAAAAAGATACAAGGACATTCGAAAGCATTGTGGGGAAGCTACCATACGGCACGACGAACCCCCCTATAATTCTATGGAGAGGAAGAAGGAGATGAGGAGACCAGACAGAGAAAGGGGTTGGGGGAGGGGTGCAGAATGCAAAAGTGAAGAAGAGGAGATGGGTTGTGTGGGTATTTATAAAAATGCCAGGAGTGATGTGTGGTCCTGCTCCTGAAACTCTGCTCTTTAGTGCCACTAAAAGGTTTCATAACATACCATAACACATCTGGCATAGTCATGTTTCCACTAGTGTTTTGTAATACATTGTCTGTTATTGAGGGTTTCTTTCATAAGTCTTTCTGAAAAGTTTAACTTTCTTTGTGGCACTTTCAATCCAAAATCTAAGACACACAAGTGTCTACTACAGGAGTTGCTACAATAAGAAGACATCATGATTTACATAAAGGCAAACCACAATTAATTTGTTAGCATTAGAAAATCTACAGCTTCAATGGAGTTTTGCCATAAAAATATCACTGCCCTTCAAATTAGACTCAGCTTGTCTTCAAAATCTGGAGTTGCATATTAGCTTTAGTTTCCTGCCCAGTATGGAGAGGAGACAACAGTGAACCATCACCATGTTCAAATTGCATGTGATTGTTGTATTAGGATAAACTCAAAGGTTCACCGTGTAATATTTCTGAGGGTTTATTGACAGAAATGCAATATAAGCTCCATAAGTATGTCCTGTGCTGTTATGTTTTTATTATCTTAGAATGAGCCATTTATATCTACATAACTGCAAGTGCCCCCTTCCATGGACGTCGCCATGTTGCATCGTCATGTTTCTAGCTGAAAATGGACAAAATGCGTTGCGCTGCGTTGTTCTTGTTCTACTTTTGGTAGAATTCAGGCAGTGTAGACATCGCTTATCACTATGTTGAATACGTACATTTGAAGAAGAATAGAAAGTAGTGCTAAACAGCAGGTTTCGGCAAAAATAAGTTTTGCATCAGAGCAATATTTTCAACCATTAGATAGTGGGTGAGAATAGGAGACATAATATATAATAAGTACCCAGGTGTAGCTCAGTGCAGTAGCCCTTCATTTAGCTCAGTTGGAAAAGTGCAGGACTGACACACCAAGGGTTGAGTGTTTAATCCCACCTTGGGATAACTTTATTTCCCTGTCTTCAACAGATGGATTCTGCAGCGACTAATATTCTCATATTAGGGGATGTGCTGCAGTGTTTGTGTTTCGGTGTTTGATCCACATCCATCAACCTACGGACACTTTTGCATTTCCCCAGTATCTCCAGGCAGAGGACATTTAGGGGAATCACGTTTCCTGATGGCTCTTTCAGAGGTTTTAAGCAGTTCAACTCTAAATACTGCATTACAGTAAACAAGCTTCAAGCGCTATTATTTTGTAGGCAAAACCATTAAAGAGGAAGTGATTATGCGAGTAACTGTTGCTGCCATGACTGATATTTTTTGCCAGGGGCCAGATATAATTGATGGTGGGCAGTTTTGGTGAGGGTCCATAATCACAGAGAGATTTAATGTGTTTCCCTTGTCAATTTTGTTTACAAAATTGCTTAATATATCTACCTAAAGAAAACTAATTTCTTGACTGTCTCAGAAGAGACTGTCAAGTGCTGCTGTCAGCCACCGGTAGCTGTCCTACCCTCTTTGAAAGGTTAGGGGGCAGTGGTAGACTGGACAGATGGTTGCAATTAAAAACTCTAACCACTAGATGCCACAAAAACTTACACACTGAACCTTTAAAAACATCCCAAGCATTCCTGTAATTTTATTTGGTGATATAAGTACTTTTAATTGAGTATTTACTTTTCATTGTAATTGAGTACTACTGCTTTCACATCTCAGCTTGAGGCAAAAATGTGGACATGTGCTGTGTCGGTATACGGTGACATCTCTGTAGATGATGAACTGTTGGTGATGCCACTGTTACAAGTGCAACCAGACATGACCACTACTGTCAGCTTGGTAGTACGGTAAGTTACTCTAATTATATAAATGGACTGGAGGTTACAGTTTGAAACTTCCATTGAGCTGTGTAGATGTGACAGCACTCAAAAACCTGAAATTAACATATGTTAGAGTGTTTAAATTCTATCTATAACTACGATGGATGAAAGAGTGGAAGAGTCTCCCAACAATAGACAATCTCTACCAGTCCACTTCCCTGCCACACTACTAGTGAGGTAAAAAAGAACTGTATAGAGCCTGTTGAAGGCTAGAGCCAAAATATCTTTGAAAAGCACTGTATATAATAAATAATCATTATATGTATGTGTATATATATATATATATATATATATTAGTGGTGGGCTGTTATCGGCGTTAACGGCTGCGTTAACGCAAGACTCTTATCGGGCGACAAAAAAAATATCGCCGTTAATCTATTCTCAAA
>JAPMOB010243030.1:0-12315 GCA_029875015.1 Lepomis gibbosus | reverse complement strand
AGGGTGGTGAGGGCACTTTCAGTCACGAGGCTCCTGGGCCTCATGTCAGCGGCTCAGGTGGTGGTCCCCCTGGGCCTTCTTATTGGAAATAAGTTTCAGACTAACAATTTCAAATTATGTTATTCATATTTTGTTTTTCATTAGTTATTTAAATTGAGCAATTCAAAATCAGATCTAAATTGTTCAAATTTAGATTCTACTGAAACAAACATCAGCCCGTAATTCTCTGAAGTTATACATATTAGGAAGTGCTTTATTAAGGGTCTTGGGTTTTCAGTGTGAAGCTTCACACCCAGGACTTTATCTGGATTACCATCATGGGTTACAGCCTAATGATCAACTCAGCTGCATTGCGATTTTCTGCAGTCTAATTTAAATGTTTAAGTTCTAGACAGTGCCAGACAATGCCAGTGCCAGGACCAAAGTATACGCTAAAAATAAATTAATCACCTAAGTAAGTACATTCTAAAAACAGCTCCTCAGTCTGTTGTTTGTTTATTGTTTAGATCCCCCATTCTCTTCCAACCAGACTGCACACCATTTGGTGAACAGAGAGATCAGCTAAATATAAAACTCCACTTCCCTTCACCTGGTTAACACACGCAGACACACACACAGCTAAAAGGTACATGCAAGCAGATGAACAGCTCCACTCCCATTAGCATTATCGCACACAGAGTTGTGGGCCACGAACAGACACACACACCAGCTGACAGGGGCAGTGTAGCACACACAGCGCCCAGCGTGGCCGGATCTCAATGCTGCAGAGCAGACCTCTCTGTCTCTGCATGTGTATTTGTTCTTTCAATGAGGCTGCCTTCTGCTAGCAAAATTCCTCCACCATCTGCTGTGAAGCACACCAGAGGAACATCCCCTCTCTCTTGATGCTTTAATTTATCCTCTGTTCCTTTACCCCTTTACACTGTGGATCCAGGATTCACATGTGACTGATGGTGAGAGTTGAAATGAG
Source organism: Lepomis gibbosus (assembly GCA_029875015.1). Taxonomy (NCBI): domain Eukaryota; kingdom Metazoa; phylum Chordata; class Actinopteri; order Centrarchiformes; family Centrarchidae; genus Lepomis; species Lepomis gibbosus. Next base: position 11,345 of record JAPMOB010243030.1, on the reverse strand, counting down.
CTTGTCCTCAAAACATGAAGAAGTTCCACCATCTTTAAACATTTTAAATATTATATTATAAAATATTTCATTTCAGGGATATCCCCTTTACTGAGTTACTGGAGATGAGAAGATATTAGTTTTATCACTGTCTGTAAAGATATGAGCTCTGGACATGTTTTGCCTAGATTAGCACAAACACTGGGGGACAGAGTTTTTCTTCTAAAAGAGAGTTCAGAGTCTGTCAGTGTATGACTTTTACTGACTGTACTATGGAACAGAAATGAACAGGTGATAAGAAGGATTATAGTGGTCATTGAACTTGAGTGGAAGTTTTGTAAATTATAATATTCCCTTGCAATCAGGATTTCTGCACATAAACAATAACTTTTGAGTTTAATGGGACTAGGCATAATGTTTGACATGTCTGTGCTTACCAACTTTAGATATTAGACCATTTCACACTAAATTCACAAAGACCAAATAAATATCAGCCTGGACAATTTAGGACACATATGTAACTTAACTTAAAAAACATTCAAAGTCTCCGGTGGTCCTTGGGTCTATGGTTTCATACAGCTTAAATATGTATGTTCTGTTGCTGTGTAAGGTGCTATAAATGATTGTAAAATTGTACATTTTCTGCAGGGTTTGTGTTTGCTTTTATATGTGTCTTTGCCTGCAGATTGTATCACTGCAGGAACAGGAGAAAAATTATAGTGTGTTTTTAATGAACGATGCTCACCCAAGCAGTGTTGGTGTCTCTCTGAACATACAGAAAAATGACCATGTAGTTTAAAAGTTGAGCAAAGGTTAATCAAAAATACTTTTTCACATCTCGAAGATACATCACTTCTAATACCCCATGTTATCTTTAAGTGCTTCTGCATGTGCACACATGTGACTTTAGGAGAGCAGAATTTATCAAAAATGCACGAGTAGCAAGGTTGAATAGGGGATGATCCCTTTTAAGTTTTGGCTGCAGTAGCCCAAGTCGGGACCAGCCCAGTAAATACAAAAGTCTAAAGTTCTGGTCAGTGGCTTCAAAGTACAACTCTGTTGGTACCCCGATAATAAATATCTCACACTAGGATCTCACACTCATGATTATTCCTCCTCCTGACTTTTACTCTAATAAGAATCTTTTACAAAAATAAACAGTACATACAATTTATACAGCAACGGCTTAGTTGTACAGAATCCATATACTTTCACATAGTAACACAGTATTTACCTAAGACGTACTGGTAACCTATAGTAACAAAACTGAAGTCCAAGCAAGTAAATAGCTTAATGTATTAACAGGCAACTGTTTCCTCACACATTAGCAAAACCACTTTATGCTTCTGTTAACACGCTTTATAATGTTACTGTTACCACAAAATAGCTCTGTAAACTCTTACACAAGTCACCAAAGTGCATGAAACATGTCAACAACAGTGCAAAATATACCACAATGAGCGTACATGTGCATTCACAGTTGACACAAAATGGCGACACGCTGCACGGCTACGGGTCGGTCAGTGCTCTTTAGCAGTGAGTTAGCTAACACACACACTTTGATACACTCGGCAAAACATAGTTCTAACTTACTCAAAGTGTCACACAAACACACTTGAAATCTCTTTGACATGTTAGTGGATAATCATGCTAAGTCTGTTTAACAACGACAACATACCTGAAAATGGGGAGGAATCACGAGAGTGAAAAGAGATGAGAAGAGGAAAATACCGCGACATCCCCAGGCATGTGGGCGGAGACGGAAGGTGTCAGTCTCCAGATCCTAGTTCAAGATCACCTCGTAGATCGTAAATTAACACTTTTTAATTGCAAATTACACAATCAGGAACAAAATAAATAATGTTAGATAAACCACTTTTTAGCGTTAAACCCTTTTTTAAATCAGATGGCATATTTTAACTACATTACCCAATTTTATGGTTTTAGGCCATTCTTATGAACTTCTGTAGAATGTATTACCGTTTTTTAATATCAGCACACATTTCAGCATCACAGACCATGAATTTACTATATTTAATTACCTTATGCTCAGGTTATTAATATATTCTATTTTAACTTGTCTCATTAGCACCTTGCAAACATGAATAAAACTTTTAAAGCTATTAAAAACAATCAACATGGAGTAAGAAATACAACAAATTTAGTTTGTAGATGCTGCACTTTGCCTTTGCAATACTGTTTTAGTTGGTTAAGGTCATCCAAAGGCAGAGTGCAATATTTTTGAGGGTCAAAGGGCACATCAGTGGTCCTGGTTTTTATCTGTCTTCCTATGAATGCATTGCCACTGATCTAACCACAACATGTTTGATGAGTTAGTCTCAAAACTTTAAAGGATTTTTCTCAGTTTCAGTGTTGGCCTAGTTACTGCACTTAGAAAAAGGGTAGTGCAAAGATTTTGCAAGTGCAAGTTAAGCATACCCTGGGGGCTAAGCCCCCCTGTTTTACAATCCTAGTGACGTCCCTGGTTACAGTGCTCTTTTAAGGGGATCGAGATAGTTGGGAGTGAGACAAAGCTAGAGACTCTCCGTTATCTAGTTAGCTTTCTTCATACTTTTAGCCCAAAGAAACATATTTATATCCAGTCTATTAGATTATTTCACTCACTATCTGAGACCCCAAAAAGCCAGAAGGACAGTTGAGTCCATTTAGGATGTAATGGCCTTAAGCTTGTCATGATTTGTGAACAGCACAAACAAACACACACACACATACATACACATAAGCGCACCATTACTGACTGTGTTGTGCCCCTGGCGGTAAAAGCCATCGGCCTTTAGCCATTAACAGGGTTTTTATGGACCAGACTCTCAACTAACAAAATAACACACACACACACACACACACACACAGACACACACACACACCTCCCTCTTCTTTGTTTTCTCTCCTCTTTCCACTCCAAGCCTTGCCACTTTCTCCTTCCAACTCCTAATTGTCATCATCTTCATCATCCAGATCTCTTAATGGCTCTCTCTTCCTCTCCTCACAGACCACATCCCTTCTTGTAATGTTTTTAATCTGCACCTGGTTGGTTTTCATTTTTTCATTCTCATCCTTATCCTCCTCCAGCCTCAACCAGCTCCACTCATCTCTTCCTCCATCCTCCTCCTCCTCTTCCTCATTTCCACAGGCAAGCATCACATTATAATCAGCAGTATTTAGGAACAGCAGTGATTTGAACTAAATGCTAAAAGCTGCATGCTAAAATGCTGATGTTTGGCAAGTATAATGTTTACCATGTTCATATTCATAGTTTGATGGAAATCTCAGTAGTTTTGCAGGTATTGGACAAAGTAAACATTTAACTTGATGATGGTGCTACATGAAAAGTCAGAGCATCACCAAAGTCAGTGTTGGGCAGTAACACGTTACTGTAATAATATTAGTTTTCCCAGTAACTAAGTAGTGTAGATGCTGCCATTATTGTGTCATAGTCTAAGATGCAAAAAACATTGACATCTACTGTAAACTCTGTGCGATCAGCAAAAAGCTTTCAGACGCGAACATTTCTACATCTGATTTATTGAAGCATCTGCAGAAGCAGCACAGCAACATGAAATTTACAGAAAGAAACTCCGGCAGCTGCTGTCAGTGATGCTTGGACTCCTCAGGAGAGAGTGCTGTTAATGTAAGATTTTGTAACTACTGAATACTGCTCTTATAAATAGGCTACATGTGCAGTAAAAGTCGGGATTTACTTCCTTTAGTTTTTAGGCCTAGGCTATGCTCTGGAAATACCACACTTCTTGCTGCTGTTATAGATTGGATGTTAGTTAAAAAGTCGGGGGAGACTGCTTTGTTAGGGGGGGAAGGGGGGGTGGTAGGAAAAGCAGTGTTTCCCATAATTAGCCAATAATTTGGATATTTACCAACGCGGACCACCACATATTGATTTTCCAAATTTTTACTAGGCATATTTAAAATCATATATTTGTGCAGGACCTCCTGGTTCGGCTTGCTCCCTCTTTCTCTCTTTCTCTCTCCCTCTCACTCGTGAACACCTCTGCACAAATCTGTCCAACATTAGAATAACCCCCCCCCCCAGTGTCATTCTGTGGGAAATACTGGAAAGTAATATAGTAATGTAACTAGTATCAGAACTAGTTACTTTTATCACCCAGTAATTAGTAAAGTAATAATACTACTTTTTAAAGAAGTAATAAGTAACTAGTAATATATTACAATTTCTTAGTAACTTGCCCAAAACTCGGAATAATACTCGGAATAATACTCTGGGGACAATGATTTGTACAACATTTTAAACCATGCAATGGCTGCTCAGATATTTCAGTCTGAATCAACTGACAGACAGAAGACATGGCCATCTGTAAAGCTATCCTGCTTGCACCGCTAAAAATCATACCCAGTGCACTACTATAAATACACACAATAATTATGAAGTTTAGTCACGATTGTAATGTGTGGATACTTGTATCACAGGGACTCGCAAAGTCCAGACAAAGGTAGGGATCTGGACCAAACAGTATTTTCTTATGTTTGTATGTTGAGCACTGCTGGTTTTATTGAATGTGTCAACATAACTTATTATTGCTCTAACAAGTACAGTTGTGAAACATGGCACAAACTGCAAAAAAAACAGAGCCGTCTGTGTATTCATCATGCGTCATTCCTCCTCTTCATACTGGTCATTAAGAAATCCCTTCCTACAGCTATTCCTATGTACTTAAGAGATGGAGAAGTCCAAACTCTTTGTTCTGTGTGAAATTACTTCTAAAGTTTACAATAACCCCAAGCCAGTACAGTAACATGTTAACTGCTAATGGAAATGAAAAATGTACCAAGAATGGAAGGTAAAGAATCATACATTCTCTGGTTATGTGTTGGAGTCCTTGCACATAAGGGAAAAAATAATACTGCATACTACAATAATACTACAGTGTTTACGCTGTTTTATCTAAAAAATTAAAATTCATGATTCTTAATTGGCACTGAGTTATCTCTGACAAATAGAAAATAAATAAAATATGAGGCCTATCCATACGAGGCCTATCATGAAGTAAGCTTTCATGGATGTACAGAAGTGTCAAAGGGATTCTGTCAGATTGATTTATAATGTAGTGAGTGTGCCAACTGTGTTATACCCATAATTAGAGATATTTTCCCAGTAAACATCTTTCTCTTCCCATTATGATCAATTTCCTCCCTGTGGTCACTTTTCCTGGAGGCAGGGTCAGCATCTATTTCATTTGGTTGCATACACACACACACACACACACACAAATACACACGAATGCAGAAGACAGTTTTGACTACATTTCTGTCTTTCAGACTTGAACACTCATCTTCACTGATTTTTACACCATTACACCATCATTTTAATTAAACATATTCCATTTTTTATACTATTGATATATACATACATGGCATACATGACAGTACAATATACAATGTAGGCTGAGGAGGATGAGAGAGCTGTTAGCACTCTAATTAAAGGCTGGTAGTGATAACTACCAGAGAGGGCAATAAGGACATTTTCTAGGGGTTGATAAGGGCTAAGCCCAGACCATCTGAGGCTGAGGTAAGGGTGCACACCATTTTTCTACTGGGTAGTCCTTGCTGTTCTGTCTGGAACACTACTGCCTAATTGTTTTTTTAATTGTAATGTTAAGACTATTGCTTTGGACTAGTGATTATTATTCTTATTTATTATCATTAGTATTGTGTTGTGTTGAGATGGAAATTTAGGGATACAATGACATAGGTTTCCCAAGGTCATGATAAGGTCAGTTGCTGAGCTAAAGTAAGTGGAAGGTCACTGCCAGGGACTCTCCAAAACAGTTGGTCAGACTCTTTCTCTCTCTGATTGCTTGGTCGACTTACTGTCGCAGCTGTCTTGATATGGATGCAATGCTATGTATTTGGTAGGTAACACAAGGTTGAGATTATCTTATTTTCATTACAGACAGCCTGACTGGCTTTTAGTAGAGCATGTGTGGCACTGTGTCTCCTCAGATGAGTGTCAATCAACCATACAGTGTAAGTCTTCATCAGTCTCAACTAATGTCTTCAACACAACTGGCACACAAAAGACAAATTTTTAATACTTGGTCCTGCTTCAGAATATCATGGTTAATCAGCTGCAGCGCCAAGACGTGTGCCGTGGAATACCGCCCCTTTCAGGCAATTTCATTCTGGTTAAAAATCACCCAGACTACTCCGATAGACTTTCATGTAACTGCAGTTTTTTTTTTGAACTGCAGCATTGTGTTACAGTCTCTACGTCAGGCATCATAGTGATCAGGATAAATTCATTAGAAACTCAACAATGTGAAACGGTCACAGTTTGGTTAGGTTTAGACAACAAAACTACTTGGTTTGCTTAACTACACTGGTGAGATAGGGATAGGGTTAGGGTTACACACAGTATTGGGGATGTGTGTGTGTGACTGCTGATTTAACAGAGTTGGGCACAGACTGTATTTTCAGATGGGGTGGAGGAGATGCGTGAGCATGAGAAGTACACCTGGCAGCCGGAAGCTTCCCGCATGATACTGCCGTAAAGCAAAAATGCGTTATGAATGGTTTGAGGAATACAAAAAGAAGTTCAAGTTGTTGACTTGTCCTCCAAATTACTCAGATCTTAATCCCATTGCACATCTATGGGATGTCCTGGACAAACAAGTCAGATCCATGAGGAATTTATATAAAATAGGGATAAAATAGAAATAAATAAAAAAGGGATAAGTAGGGATCCAAAGCATTAGATGTTATTACATTTACCCATTCCCTGTTTCCTTTCCACCTTCCCTCCTTGTTGCATTTCTTTAGTTTTTGTTCCCTCCATATCCTCCTCTGTTTCTTCCTTTCTTTCGCCCTCAGTTTAGTCTTTACATCCTTACAGTCCCTTCCATCGCTCATCTCTTTGTCCTGCTGTTCAGAGCTTACTTACTGTACGTCCCCTTTTGTTACCTTTATTTATTATTTATTTTACTCTTTCTCCTTCTTTTTAGTCTTCTCTTCCCTACCTTCTAGCTGCTGTTTCCATACCTCGCTCCTCTCTGTCTTTAGATCCTTTAAATGTTCTGCCCACCTTCTTTAATAGACATTTTAAAGTAGAAATATGAAATATGAAGAAATATAGATATAGATGTGTGTCTGATCTTATCTATTTTTTCTATATATTTGTAGTACATACAATACAGATTCTCTATGTGCATCTCACTATTTCAGTACACACACACACACGTAGGGTTAACACTCATGGCTCTGCATGAGACATTTGCTCGTTGCTGTTTAAATATTCATACGGATAATTTATGAACTGAGGTTAAAAGGTATTTCATCAGTAAACCTGCTCATCTTAGAGAGAGAGAGAGTGTGTGTGTGTGTGTGTGTGTGTGTGTGTGAAAGAGAGAGAGAGAGAGAAAGGGATTTGTAGAGACTCTAAGAGTGACCTAACCTAATCAATAATGAAGTTCAAAGGCTACATCTGGTGATGAAGCACCATAAGCACCATGGTGCGTGTATGCATGTTGTTGCTTTGTCTTTACGTGTGCTCTCTAAAATCAATTGGCCAGGACCTGGAAGTGAACACACACACACACACACACACACTTACATTCCTATATGACCAAAATTGGTCTCTTATTCTGCAAAAATGTGTACAAGTCTGTTTCAGGTCATTTTGAAAAAACAAGTAATAGAAACTCTTTTGTTGAGGTATTTTTTTCATATGAATGTAAACGAATGTGCCAACATAGAACCCAAATCTCTCCAGTCTGCAGTGATACTGCCTGCGGTAAACACAAATTGAATGGTGATACAAAAAGAATCCTTTTTACATTATATTTAAAAACTCTATCACATCAGTGGACTTATAACATGTTTGAGCATAAGACTGTACCAAGTATATTTGGTACCAAAAAACGTTAGACCAAAGATTGGTGATGGAATTTTGGATCATATCATCAGACCTGTGCCTATATTTATTGGACACTTTGTTTTGAGTTGGGTCAGATAGCTGGAGAGGCTGCAGGACAGGCCTGGTAAACTCACATGAGGGGGAACCGGGAACATCTGGCAGAGGCCCCTGTTTGTAGGATCTTCAACTCACACCTACAGAAAAAAATCCCATGCATCACGGTGATGGTTGGGGACATGGAATCCGAGTGGGCCATGTTCAATGCCTCCATTATAGAGGCAGTTGGTAGGAGCTGTGGTCAGACAGTCATTGGTGCCTGTCATAGCGGCAACCTAAGAACCTTCTGAAAGAAGGAAGGCCTGAAGGAAGTTCTGTGAAACCATTCGACATCTCAGAAAAGGAAAGCAGGGCTGCAGGACAAGCTCTCCCAGCTGAGCATGCCTGGCCCCATCTGCAGATGGATCACAGACTTCCTGACGGACAGGGAGCAGTATGGCAAGCAGGGAAAACATCTCTGTGACTCCAGGACCATCAGCACTGGATTCCTTCAGGGCCAGAGTCAGTGGATTTTAGGGTTTAGTGGGTTGTTATAATTCCTTCTCCAGCCTGCCTGAGCAGTGCTGAGTGTGAATTTTAACACTCACACACCTTCAGGTCCCCTCTTGTCTAAAATCTAATTATATTTTCAGAGGGTTTTAGACATGATTTTGGCACCAACAATGGGCCTCCAAAATGTCCAATATTGGCTCACCAGTTCACTGTTGATGAATGTGTAACCACACAGGTCCACTGTTCAATAAATACACAATGGCACACACACACACACACACACACACACACAGGTCTGTAACTAAAGCACATCACAATACCAGTGGGCAGATATCATGCCGCCCCAGGGTCAGCAGTGTCAGGATTATATGGCTGTCTCCAACATGACTAAATGGACTCAGTGCTAACAACTGGGACTTCACTTATCGACGCTGAAGAAGTCATAACCTGCTGCTCAGCACAAGGTCACTGACCCTCAACGATCCGGACTGGAACACTGCAAAGATTTGTTCTCTTCTGGTTTAGCTCCATTTACATGTTCACTCTGTGTACTGTGTATGCTCGTAAGAGTTTTAATGTAACAGAAAATGTGTGATTTGTAAGTGTGTTCATTCCTTAACTGAGCAGTACTCCAGATTCCCTAACAGGGTCCACTTTGGGTTTTTTACTGTGGGTCTGTGGGTCCCCATGATCAGAAGTAAAAATCACTGCAGAACGAATTAATATTTGGTCTGTCAGTTACTCTTTCTACAGCATTAATAAGTATCATATTTCACTTTTTACCTAACAAATGGTGGGGCCTAAGGATGGCATTGCCAGTTGGTTGAATTTTAATCTGCATGTTTATTCTATTTTACATTTAGTATGAGCTTCCTCTGGTGGTAGATCAGTTTATTAAAACACATAACTACTTAAAGCTCTGGGTCTGTCAACGTCAACCATTAAATTTAAAAAGAACAACTGGCTAGTATGGACATGTCTCTTAGCTGGTTAAATCCATCAATCCATCCATCCATCGTCAACTGTTTATCCTGCGTACAGGGTCGCAGGGGGCTGGAGCCTATCCCACTAACATTGGCCGAAAGGCGGGGTACACCCTCAACAGGTCGCCAGTCCATCGCAGGGCCTGGTTAATCCATACTTTTATTGTTACGTCCTCATGTGGCTCAAGCCCAGAGGTGGAGAGAGGAGTAACAAATATAAATGAAAACCGGGTCTAAAGAAACAGGAAACAGATTATGTACAAACAAACAGATATTTATTAACAAACATTTCTTACAGAGGAACAGAAAAGACACAGACAAAGATCTAGACTACTTATAAAAGGTGGTGACATAGCTTTTAACCAAAACACAAAAACTAGCAACTTAAATAAAAACACATTTAACACCCTCCCTCTTCCAAGGGAGTATGCGAGCACACAGCTCCACACGCAGCTCTACACGCAGCTCCACTCCTGCTGCACCCAAGCACACAGCTCCACGCAACTTCACTCCTGCTGCACCCAAAGCACACAGCTCCACGCAGCTCCACTCCTGCTGCACCCAAGGACACAGCTCCACGCAGCTTCACTCCTGCTACACCCAAGCACCGCCATCTGACCCACTGGTCGGCAGTCACCTAGGCTGGCCCCCACAGGACCAGCCTCACACGCTGGCCTCCAAGACCAGCCACATATCTCCGCTGCTGCAGTCTCCTTACCCTCCTATCCTCCAGGTACTGATTGGGGAATCAGGTGCAGCTGCTGCCCATTACTAATTGCAGCTGCACGGCAGGAGGGGGAAGGGCAGTACCTGGAGAACTACAGCAGAATAGACACACTAAAACAAAAACACAAGACCCACGGCTCTAGGGCCATAACAGTTATAAATATTTCTGTGGTTTTGGGCCTCTTCCACATCTTACCACTTTACCTGTGTCATCCTGGAATCATCAATTTTGGGACCACTTTTGTTTTGTATGGTGCCAGTTGGACACAATATCTAGCACTTAAGAACTGGATGGAACAACAATAAAACAAATCTAAATCTAGGATTATTTTATTTCTCCAACTGTTTTATACCCTTCCTGACTCCCGAATAGCTCATTTTCCACCAAATTTATCTAACCAGAGGAACTAATTTCAAGTCAGGGTTTCCATGATTTTATACTGTCATCTCTGGTTTGTCGACTGAGAAGCTAGTCCTCTGTGGATCCCAATGGGGTAGTTCAAGTTTTTGCAAAGCCCAGTGTTTTAAGTTGTACTTTAGCCTTGCCAAGGTGGTATATAGAACTACTGGTTGATTGCTGAGAAGCAAGCCAGAAACCATAATTGCTAGAATCCGTTATCCAGAAACTTTACAAAGATAGGCTCTGGAATTGAGAGTGTAACATTCTCCCCAGCTTTTACCCTTCTGCAGCTAGCCTCATTAACAAGGCCCGGGTCCCTCACTGACACTCGCCCCCTTCCCTCTCAAATACTGTATATCTGTTACTAACTCATTTTTTTCCCTCTCCCGTGGTTGTGTGCTTTCTCGTCCCCATCCTCTCTCCTCCTGTATCTTCCTGCAGGTGTTCCTGGCTCTGGAGCTGTGGAGTCTGGATCTGTGGTTGGGAGTCTCCTGCTGCCCGCATGTTCCTGCTCGAAACCCTCTGCTACATTTGCAACTGCTGTTATTAGTCCTATTGCTATTATTACTGTTATTAATTTTATTTTCATTCAGTCTATAGCAACATTACCTTTACTGTCTGTACCTCTGTGTGTATACTGTGTAGGCTGTCTTCCTCTGCTCTCTCTCTCTGTCCTTCTCTCTCTCTCTCTCTTGCCCTCTCTCTCTCTCTCTCTCTTTCTCTTGCCCTCTCTCTCTCTCTCTCTCACCCCCAACCGGTCGAGGCAGATGGCCGCCCACCCTGAGCCATGGTTCTGCTCGAGGTT
>JAPMOB010243029.1:0-22930 GCA_029875015.1 Lepomis gibbosus | reverse complement strand
AGAAAAATCCTATCTAGACTCTTCCTATCTTAACTTAAGACCTAAGATAGGAAACTTTCTGTAATACGGCCCCAGGTCCCCAAGTCTCTGACTTTTCCTATAAGTGTGTTACATAGCACTCCCTATTGTTAAAAAATGTCAAGAATAAAGCCAGATGTTAAAATGGGCATTTATACCTGTAAGCGCCAGCGGGTAAAATTTAAAGGGGTATTAGATAAACATTCTATGTTGCTATTGGCAATGCCTTTTCCACTACAGGCATTACACTTGCTCAGCGCAGTGAGTGAAGGTGAGTCTGACCGTGGGGGCTGAGCGATGTGTGCTGCATCTGACAGGTCATTATCAGCGATCCACTTGTATGAAGTAAAGATGCATAAAAGCTGCTGCTCATAGCTTTTCCGTTGCTACATGATCATCAAAACTAATGCTGCAGTAGCCTAGTTTTTCCCTGTGATAGAGGTGTGTTCTGCGGTCCCTTCAAGAGAGTGTGCGGCTCCCTCGTGTGCTTTTTGACTGGCTATAACTTTTACTATCCATCCATCCATCGTCAACCGCTTATCCTGCGTACAGGGTCGCGGGGGGGCTGAAGCCTAAAGGCGGGGTACACCCTGGACAGGTCGCCAGTCTATCGCAGGGCCACACATAGACAGACAACCAGTCACATTCACACCAGGACAATTTAGAGACACCAAATAACCTAGCCTGCATGTCTTTGGATGGTGGGAGGAAACCACCACCGTGCCGCCCAGCTTTTACTATGAATTTTGGAATTGATAATAACTGTTTCTTCTGAATGAACAGCCTACTTTTATTTGGACTTTCAAACTTTTGTAGCTATGTGTTATTCCCTGCAGGATAAAGTCTGAAAAAACAGTAGACAACTAGCCGACATTATGAGACTATTATTATTACCGCCTATATAACACTACAAGTCAGTCTTTTTTGTAAATTGTATGCTGCATTTAAATTCAAGCTGTGTCTAGAATATAACTAGGCTATATATGACAGCGGCGAGTGGATGACATCAAAAGAGCCGCCGCGTGTGAACGTGCCCTTCACAGCGATCGACCTGCACGGTGACGACAATGAACAGAACAGAATGAATATTCTGTAAATGCCTGAAATGTGGGGATGGTGTTTATAGGAAATGCACCACCAAGGTGCTAAATGTTTCCCAAAGTGTGTTGGAGCAACATGTAGCAGAAATAATCGCTGCATTTTTATAGCGGGTAAAATTTATAATGGTAACAAACCCTGGCGGTTCTAGTGTTAAAGGGAATAATGTTATCAGATTCCATATAGGTCACACACTCATGGAGAGATTACAAGACAATGAGCCACTGGTCACAGCCATGTCAAAGGCCCACCCCCTTCTAAATAGGAGCAAGACACCCAGACCGAAAGAGACACAAAACACAAACAAAAGCTATGTTCACAGTACGAGCCTTAATGCTCAGTTCCAATTTAGTGCCCATTCCGATTTTTTTCTGATTGACTGTACACATTATTTTTAAACGTTGAGAGAATAATACAACATCACCTGCAGCATGCTGACGTACGGAAGTCAACGTGGAGGCCACGCATTTTTCTCCATACCGGAGATTCGATAAGTTACTACTCGCTCCCTCCGTTGGTTAATGTTAATGGTTCTGGCCGCAGGCAGCCTATTGCCAAACACTGGTCTCGACTAAGGTTATCTTTCAAAAAATCCGACCTGTATCTCATTTGGATCACATATGAAAGTGGCTGGAAAAGATCAGATTCCTGGTGACTTGAGCTGTTATGATAAAATTAGATTTGGTTCACTTTGGCCTGCAGTTTGAACGCAGCCCTTTGTGGTCATTTTGTGTTTCTCTGTTGTTTTTTGTATCTTTCAGTGATATTCTGCTGGTGAAGCAAAACTAGGTGCTGCTGTGGGTTGAAAAGACGCAGCTGCATTTCAGCATTTAGTTCACTCTGGAGATTAAGATTTAGACTCCTGTCCAAAACTTCTTGTAACAGCCCCCCTCCACCCTCATATTTCATCTGAGCAGAGAGATATGAGTAAGAGAGTGAGCTAGAGAGAATAAAAAGAGAGATTGCCACAGTCACTTACAACCCTGTCCCGCCCTGCAGCCTGGCCTGATTATCAGCTGCCCACCATAGCTCTATCTAAATGATCCACAAGCTGAGTAAATAAAGACATCTCTCACCAAGGAGTGTAGGATCTGCAGTGCGGGTTGTGACCACTGGGGGTTGCTGTTTCAGTAAGAGATAAAGAGGTACCTCAGACCCTGACAGCACAGTTTATCTGCATTTCTCTGTATTATCTTCATGTCTCCATGGTTTTCCTCCCTGGGTGTGATATCTATAGCATGGCTTAGCTTTCATGATAAGATATATGATCTTTACACTGTAATAGGATGGCTATCCAATTCCGTTGTGCTTGTACAGTGAGAATAAAGGTTGTCATTTAAAGATCAACATAAATGTGAGAATTTAAATGCACCAGATGTTTGACCATGGTATGAAAATGAATTTCCCTTTCCCCACTTTTGGAGAGTACGACACAAATAAATTTCATGTTGCATGAAATGGCATAGCAACACGCAACGTTAAGTAAAAAGTAGACAAATAACTAATTTTATATCCATGTGTTTAGTAATTTGTCACAAGTTACACGCACACATGCAGAGCAGCAGTAGTCAACATTACAAACATCTCATAAGTTGATTAACAATTAATTATTTGGAAACCCCACAGGCAATTCTCATTGAATACTGTATGTTATGACTTAAAATATTAATAATATTTTAATCAATATTTGCACTGACTAACCAAGCCAAAGACCTCTACCATAGGAATGATGCCTCCTGTCCATCTAGAGCTAAAAAGTTAGTCATTTGGCTTTATAATAGAGCAGCAAAATCCACACAGAGAGGAGATCAGAGTTAGATGGATTGGTCAACAAAGGCTTTGGCTTTGACACAGAAGAGCACAGAAACCTTTCACTTACCTTAACTGAGTAGTAACAATTAATTGTTTTCAAAATAAAATTGCGAAGCATAACAGCTGTCTGTGAACCTGCTCCGTTCCGCTCTGCGCAGGCTAATAGGGCTTTCAGACAGACTGCGACGACTGCACTGCTGCGCTGTGAAACCCATTATTTTCAATGGCTTGCGCCCCACCATGGCAGTTTGCTGCTGTGTCGAGCAAAACGCAAATGCAGCACAGCGCACGGTTCTGTGATCGCTTCCTATCTGAAAGGGCCATGACATTTTCCACTGGGAGCATTTCAGAATAAGAGTGTTGTGCCTGTCTGATTTTGCTGACTTGTTCAGATTTAGCTTATTTGTTCAGTTGTCTTTGATTTTTGTGCCTCCATTGTGGTTAAGTAGGCTACGTAGTTAAAAAAAAAAGACATTGTTCCTGTACAGCTGGGTAGGTCTCTAGTTACTATTACAGTCATTAAAAAGAATAACAGTAGGGATTTATATCGTTAAATTCAGTAATAAGTTAAGTTAGCAAGCGTTAGCTAACTAAAATTACATTAGGAACAATCCACAGCCGACATTTTTTTGGATTCATTTTTGGTTTTGGAAAGAGAATAAATCATAATTCTTTTTCAACCCATAGAATATATATAAAACAACAATCTCTCTGGATCGTGATTGTAACTATTACATTTGCTCCAGGAACAGTGTTTAAACATGTCTTGGCAAAATAAGACAAAAAAAAAGATAGAAAACGACTCATTTTGCATTAGAGTCAATGGAGCGCAGTCATGAAAGTGTCGGAGCGAGGCCTATACTGCGCTGTTATTGGTCCGCCGCGTGTTTGGGGCGGGGCTAAACAAAGGGTCAATTAGATTGTTTTCCCCAAATCATTCAGCCTTAGTAGTAACTTTACAAAGTAATTCTTTTATCCCTAACCAAGTCCTTTTTGTACCTCAACCTGAACCATTGTCAGATCAGAACACGGTTTTGGAGGGCACTGACAGATATTGTCAATAGGGGTGTCACATCATAACAGGTGTCGTTCTGGAGGGCACTTACTAATAAAGTTGTTTTTTTCATTTATTTGGAGGACCTGCATGTAATTACTTGGGAACTAATCTGATTTGTGTGGTTATATAAGACAAGAAAGGTAGAATCACTGGTCTAGAAGGAGCAATTCTGAATAACTTGAGTGAGACAGCCATTTTACTTGAGTAACATTTAGAATGCAGAACTCATAATATATAATACCATGTATTTTTACATTGTGGTATTGCTACTTAAGTACTTAAGGACATGTACACGTACTTACTTACCACCATTGAAAATAAGCATTTAACATTAGTTAACAGTCTAAGCAGACGCAGATCTCTGGATGCATCTGTGTATCAATGAATACAATGCTGTTAGAACCTTTTTTTGTCTCTGCTCTGGCTAAGAGCTATACTGTACCTCAAAACAAAACAAATTGTCACAGGATGAAGAATGAATTACAATAATAAAAACTGACAGGGAGAAAAGGAATAGTGGGAGAGAGGCAAATGGAGACGAAAAAAGGGTAATGGAACCAAGAAGAGAGAAGAAAGAAGGACTGACAACAGAGCTTTGGTGAGCAGGAGGAAATTGAAATGCAGATGGCTAGGTATTCTGTTAAGCTCCCATACCTTTCCCCCTATTCCCAAAGCCCTGTCTCTAATTTCACTCTCTTCACACTTCTCTTTACATTTCTCTTTCATGTTCTTTCTCCCCCATTCCTCTCTTTTATCATTCCTTTCAGTTCCCTTTTATAGTCTATCTTACTCCATTCTGTGCACCCCCATCTTTATCAGCCCCACACTTTCCTCCCTGTTCTTGTCTATCTCTCCGATCCAAACATGTGGCAATGAATTCTGGCAGTGAGCTGTGTACCCTCAGGAGCCACAGCAATCCTTGGCCAGAGGAGAGCAGATCTCTTTTCTTGTATTTTATTACACCTTCTGCTTCTGGTTATGACACTCTAGAGGAAGTTCTCACTACTGTGCACAAAAAAATCATAATGTAGCATTGATTGGCAAACTCATATAAATAGAAAAGTGTACAAATACTTTATTTTCCAGTCTGTGCTGGTTGAGAGTTTTACACAGCCCAAAAGTTTAGTCTCCAATGTATAGCCCCCCTCTTTTCTGAGTAATGTAATTTTGAGCCTGTACATGTAGCCTCCATAGTCGGGTTATGTTGAAGGTGCGTTCTCTTTTAGACCATTAGTTACCTTTTCAGTGGCAATACAAAGCAGACTTTCCCATAGTTGTTACAGTATATACCAGAACTGGAGAATGTAAACATAATTATGACAGGTGATTTTTTATTTCAAGATATTTTTTGTGCATTTTTGTGCCTTTATTTTGAGAGTGATAAGACAGTGGATGGTGTCTGGAAATGAGAAATGAGAGAGAGAGGGAGTGACACGCAACAAAGGGCTGCAGGCTGAACTCGCCCCTGCAATAAGGGGTCAGCCTTGGACATGGGGTGCGTGCTCTAATGGGTGAGCTAATCCAGTCCCGATATCTGAACTATAAGTCAATTCCTAAGCTAGGAGCACGTATGCCGAGACCTCTTTGCACGTTGACACAGAAACATAAATCCATCTTTAGTCAGATAATTAAACCTGATTGTTACTCCAGTGTATTCCACCACAGGCATTTTTGCACCTAAATGTGCACTCTTTATGTGTATTTTTTACCACGTAATACATAGTAAATGCTGTAAGTTAGAAATGTAAGACTCATGTAATGCTGAAGTGATGAACCCGTTAATGGTAGTTCAGAATGTTATTAAACAATAATTAATATAATTAAACAACTTATTTAGAGTTTTCGCCAACAGGTTTGGGTAATATAATATAATAAGGGTGTAGTATGTTCGATAAAGCAAAAAGACAAGAATACTGTAGTAAAAAATGCCAGGAAACATAAAAAAATGCCTGATATTTTTATAGTGGTGTTGATAGACAATATTGGACCATAAAGTGACTCACAGTGGAAATGTATGGGCTACAGTATCTCACTTCCAGCACAAATACAACTGTGTCTTGCCTACAGTCAAGCATGGTGGTGGGAGTGTCATGGTCTGGGGCTGCATGAGCGCTGCCAGCACTGGGGAGCTCCAGTTCATTGAGGGAACCATGAATGCCAACATGTACTGTGACATACTGAATCAGAGCATGATCCCCTCCCTTCAGAGACTGGGCCGCAGGGCAGTATTCCAACATGATCCGCGACGACCACTGCTTTGCTAAAGAAGCTGAGAGTAAAGGTGATGGACTGGCCAAGCATGTCTCCAGACCTAAACCCTATTGAGCATCTGTGGGGCATCCTCAAATGGAAGGGAGGAGCGCAGGGTCTCTAACATCCACCAGCTCCATGATGTCATCATGGAGGAGAGAAAGAGGACTCCAGTGGCAACCTGTGAAGCTCTGGTGAACTCCATGCCCAATAGGGTTAAGGCAGTGCTGGGAAATAAAGGTGGCCACACAAAATATTGACAATTTGGGCCAAATTAGAACATTTTCACTTTAGACATTAATGGCTGTGTAATGTGTTATTTTGAGGGGACATCAATTTTACACTGTTATACAAGCTGCACACTCTCTACTTTACATTGTAGCAAAGTGTCATTTATTCAGTGTTGTCACATGAAAAGATTTAATCAAATATTTGTGAGGGGTGTACTCATTTTTATGAGATACTGTAATTGTGGCTGGATAGATGTGGTGCAATGGCTCTGAAGACGGATTATTTTTTACATTTGAAATAACCTGTAGAGTCTAAAGTAACAATGTGGTTGACATCTGTGTCCACATTGTTAACCTTGTTGCATTTGTAAACTGTATTTATTAAAAATGGTCGCCAATAGACATTTTGACCTGACAAAGATCTGTCTGAGAGTGAAATAATCTTTAAATAACTTTTTTCATTGAAACGGTTTCCTCAGTCTTAGACTTCAGACCTATTTAGTTTTATTATTAATTTTACTAATATACTAGACTTTAATATACTGGCACCAGATATCTGAGGTTTGCACTCAGTATTTTGAACCTTGTAATGCTGTTGTGATTTTATCTTGTTGTACTCATTGTGAGCCCTCTCTTAATTACACCAATTACAATTATAATAGCAGCCCCCAAACAATAACTCTGCTGCAGTGTGGTCACAACGACCTGTTATGGTGAATTTCTCCTCTGTTTAAATTGAACATAACTCGATCCCCTGTTGTTTTATGAACAAAGCAGCCATTATTCTGTGGGTGAAGAGGCCATCCGATTAGCTAGTCCTTTGGGGGCTTAAGGTGATGTTGATAATTTTTTTTACAAAAGAATGCATTGTTTCTCTGTGCAAAATGGTCCACTGCTCACGATACAACACAATGTCCCCTTCTCAGTAATTAGGTTTATAACCAGTAAAAGTTTGCCTTGTAAGAAAGTTTGTGTATATTTCTTGTTTATTGTTTACAACACAATCGCCATGCGCTTATGAGGTATAGGCTAAGGCCAAGCCGAGTTGCTGCTTTCATAAAGCTGAATTGCTTGTCAATAATATTTTCTGTGATTTGGTGTGCCTGTAGTTTTACTGAATATTTCTCCACTTGTGTGCTCTCTGTTTATTTCTTTGTCTTCACAGAGACAGAGGGATCCCTTATTCCCTCCTCATGCATGAAGGCCAGATTTATCAGTCGCCCCTGTGAAAAGAGAAAAAGAAAGACAGAGAGCAGGACAGAAAGTTTTATACATCGTGTAATGGGTAAACAGGCAAAAGATAAAACACAGGGCTAAAAATCTGTAAGAATTACATGACTGCAAAAATTTAAAAAATAATGAGGTGGAAGACATGCATGGCAGCATTACAGAAGATTTTATCTTTCATCAGGCTCAAAACAAATTTCCTGGAGACACTTTTATGTTACATTTCATTTCAGCCCAATCCAGAAATAATTGTTTTGGTCAGTAGTTTTAAGCTAAACAAAGAGTTTGGTGTTAATCCTTTGAGAATGTGCAACACAAAACACAGACAGGGTAGATTCCTATATCGCCTGAGATCCCAAGGTAATACTCATCCCCAGAGAATGGAGCTTTAGAAGATTCTTTAGATAAGTAAGCAGTACACTCTAGGTAATCACAAGGATTCACAAATTGCAATACTTCATCCTCTCGAAATTCTCATTCAGCATTACCCTCCTACACTGCTAACACTTTCTGTCTGCTGCGGCGTGGTATAAATGTATTAATCCTAGTAGTGGTGTAAAGTGTTGCTGATGGAGCATGACCTCATACCTCCAGGTCACAATTCAGCTCACACACCGGCTCTGGTGATCTGCATTCTGGCAGCAGTGGAGGTATAGCTCTCTCTGCCTTACGATGACTTGGTCACCACTCTACAGAAGTTGACTCTTGCTGCTCCTGTGCTAGAGTGCTAGAATGACCTTAAGTCACTCATATCTAAATAAAATAAAACTGAAAACCTGCCCATGGGTGTGAAATGTGCTAAAGAAGTAAAGCATAACTTGCTTTCCTTTCAACAAATCCAAGGACATAACACAGATTAAAGAAATGCTGAGGCCATTGATCCAAATAGCTATTGAGGAACCACAAATCACCGTAAAAAATGAATGACCATGCAAAAAGTTTTTTAGCATTTTTTTTATTGTGTAAGTTTTTGTCATTCATCTCATCCCCAAATTCTTAGGACATGACCTTGGTGTCCTTAGTGGTAGCTATGGCCCTAAGCAAGTCACTCTTCTTCACTGAATCATATACACTCTTATCCACTTACTTTCATACTTTCTGCATCACTGGTTTGGTCCCTTTATGGGTTTCCACTGCACTCTGACATGATCTTTCTGGGCACATTGGGACACTTTCAGGACACTCCAGTTGTGACCCTTAAAATATCTATCACTGGTCATCAGGGGCGATTCTAGGATCAGGATGTTTTCAGGATCACCTTTAGGGGTGCTCAGCACCTAATGAGAATGTAGCATGCATACATTGCCTCGCAAAATTAAATGAAAACTAAATGGTGGAGAGAATAAGTAGGTCGATTAAAGAGGAGCTGATGCAAAGCGGAGCATGTCAGTCAAGGGCTTCACTTTGTGCTGAAAAGTGGTGGGGACATAAGGGCTCAGATTAGGGGCGTGATGAGACATTTGATTTTGAGCATTAAACTGGTAATTTCCTGCATTCTGGAGACATTTTCTGCTCCAATTTGCGGTGGAAATGCCTTTTTTTCCTATGAGGGAAAACTATGTTGCAGTACATGTTTTCTTATTGTGCAAATCAATCTTTCTCAAAGCATTTTCATTTGTTAGTTAACATTTCTTGGTGCAAGCTATTTTCAGAACATTTTTAACAAATGCTTTCAAAAAGTGAGAAATCAGCCATTTCAAAATGTGGTGGTGACATGTCCCCGGTGTCCCCAGTGTAAATGACATCTATGGGGTCAGTGGATCAGTTAGGGTCAGACAGCAGTGTGGAGCTGTAGGCTCGTGTTTACTCCCTTGAAGAAGGGAGGGTGTTAAAAGTGTTCAGTCTTGTGTTTGCAGTTAAATCTTACATGCTTGCTTTCTCTTTTAAGGAAATAGTTTTCTGTTGCTGGTTGAGATTAATTTGTCAGTATTATTTGAATTCTTGGAAAAATCTTTATTTTGGTTGCATATATTGGTGAAATATAAATGATTTCTATTAGTATAATATTCTAACATTAGATTAAAACTAATTTCCTACAGCAGCTAGGCCTACTCTTGGCAGTGTTGGGCAGGAACTGCACTAATATTGCTTTTCTCATCTCATCTAAATGGATTACTATTTCCAAAACATTATTACTAATCCACTGAGTACTGAGTTACTGAATGCACCATCCTTGGTATGATTGACCTTGATGTGTAAAGTGTATTGTCTCACTTTCATTTATGCTTATGACCTCAATTTAAGCTGCGTAGAGTGAATCTAGTGTTTTTGCATCTTTCCATTGTTTTTATGCAATCAAAATGCATCTGAATTTTTTTAATCCATGTAACTAGTTTTGTGATTACATGGTCAGAAATATGGACCTAGGTAAAACTGGGCTAAATTTGGTTTAAAAGTAAAGGCTTTTCATAGCCATTAATTCAACAGCTGTTAAAGAGTATATTATGAATTATGAATGATCCTAATATTCAGATCCTAACTGTAGAAATATAGTCAGTAAAACACTGCTGAAACAGTGGTCATATAAACATGTATAGGATTCCCAATTTTTAAGATTTAGCCTAGTTTTAACTTAACCCTATTGGCATCATATGTTCTTAATATCGCTACAGCCATTAGCCACATCCATCCATCGTCAGCCGTCACCTATCCTGCGTGCAGGGTTGTGGGGGTTCTGGAGCCAAACCCAGCTGACATCAGACGAAAGGCTCGAGCTCGCCAGTCCATCACACGGCCACACTTAGACAAGCAATCACTCATATTCACACCAAAGGACAATTTTGGAGACACCAATTATCCTTGCCTCCCATGGTGGGAGGAAGCTGGAGCACCCAGAGAGAACCCACGCAGACACGGGGGGAACGTGCAAACTCCACACAGAAAGTGGGGGGTTTGAACCCACGACCTTCTCGCTGTGAGGTGACAGTGCTAACCACTGCAACACGCCCCCACATCATTAGTGCTAAATCCGAAGTTACAAAGACAAAAGAAAAGAGTGAAGTTATTGACAGATAAGAAGTGACTGACATAGCTGACTGGCTCCAACTGGTGCCTGTGTGGGAGGTGGCACATGTTCCCAGCCAAGACTGCATGAGAGCAGAATTATTAAAGAATCCTCTCATGTTCATAGAATAATCTTAATCAAATCATTATTATTATTAAGCAAGAAAAATCATTTCATTATTTAGCAAATTCATTGTCTATAAAGACTGAGCCATTTGGATGGTTTATTCTGGTTTTAAATTATGCAGTTTTGTTCATGTTCCAAAATAAATTAGCTGCCTTTTTTCAACAGGGAGCAGTCTGTCCTTCACACATTTCCTCACTTTTTGTCTCACAGGAGCTTTTAGTGTGCTTTTGGAGTTTGTGAATAGTCAAAACACAGCTCCTGGTTGGCTGGCTAAGTGTGCATGATTTTTGTTGAAGAGCATGCATTGGGAACACTTGAGAGAATCAGACAGAGAGACTATGAGAGAGACAGAGAGAGGGGAAAAAAGGTTGATTGTGGGAAAAGAATGGAGGGGCAAGCTGGCGTTTGGCTGAAGATATTCTCAGCAGTGTGTTCCCTTTCCATCCATGGAGGCCAGCTCTTTATCTGCCGCCTCTGTGGGCAGGCAGAAACAGAAAGAGAGACGCTAGTATGAGGGAGAAGGAGTCAGGCAGAGTCGCCTGGAACAACATAGACATGGAGGAAAGACAGAGAAAGAATGGAAGAATAAAAACAGAACTTCACAAAAAGAAGTTATTTGACATATGTACAATAGACGGCAATGAAAACTATTGTTTCTGAAAGGAGAAAATTCACAATCTTCCTTACACAAAAGGAAACACACACCTGATTCAATTCACTCAGGGATTTTGCTGCTACAGCTACAGCTTGGTCTAGTATTTTTTATTTTTTAAATGTATTTATTTATTTGATAGGGACAATGCAAACAAACATAGTGTCAAAATAAAGCTTGTCACTGAAGTGCTGCATATAAAGTTTATAGCTAATGCTAATTTTCAACTCCTGCCCCTGGTTGGGCTTTTATATACAATAAAATTTACATATATCACTACTTCAATTTAAAAAATATAACCATGATATAAACTTGCATATCATATACAACTATTACCTACTTACAATAATTAAAAATGAGTACACATGATCCGTAGATTCTGGTCCACACATCATACTGTACCTAAATGACAGAATAGGTTGTTTGCTAATAATTTCAAAAACAACATACATGACTGTTGGACAACACAGATTTGACTGTTCGAGAGTACGATCAACAGGCATACCGGACCTTCGTTATTATGGTTATGTAAGTTATGTCACTTGACTTCAAGGTCACAACCAGTTTGTTTTAAGCACTGAAATTCGGTTTAGGAAAAGGTTGAACACCAGTTCAAACATAAACTATTTCTCTTGTCCATTCCACTCGCTCTTGGATCATCTGACTGAAGAGCGTCTTCAAAAATGTGAGGGGAATTTAATTCTGTGATCCTCTGTCATGTAGTTGCAGCTTGTGGCCACAGGGGGCGCTTTTCAGTGAAAGTGTCATACAAGTTTTTCTCTTGGTTTTGTTCTTTGAACTTTATGTAACAAGAAATAACACTTTCTCTCTCTCCATCTCTCTCTCTCTTGTTCTGTCTGACTGTGTGCAGAAAACAGTTTTGTACTTGGGATTCTGTGTGGGAGATAATTATCTAGACCTCTGTAGTTTGCTCCCTGAGCCTGTCTAAAGAGGATATAGTCACACACACACACACACACGCAAAAGGTTCCTTCCTCAGAATTAGTGATGTCATAACGATGGCAGATCTGTCGACATGCTTGCTGTTGTGTGTGTGTGTGTGTGTGTGCGTTCACAAAACAGCCAGTGTCCTCGTGTCTTGTAGACTGTGACAGAATCTATTCGCCCACCTGCTCCTCTTCATTATCCAAAATACAGAGTTGTAGATGTAGGGCAGAATATCTGCCTGGTCAGGTTCCTCTCCTGTCTCTCTCCTCTCTAACGTCCTTTGCTTTCTCTTCTCTTTGTTCCTTCTCTCCCTTCCTTTTGTTACGTCTCCATCTGTTTCCCCTCCTGTTCCTCACTCCTTCTCATACTACCTTTTGCTTTCTCCTTTATGCTGTGCCTTTTTTATCTCCTTGTTTCCTATGCCCTCGTATCCTCTTCTTCTCACCTCTCCTTTTCCTGTTCTTTTCTTGTTTTTGTCTCGTGTTTGTTTTCTCTCTTTCACTGTTTCCTCTCTTCTCTTTGTCCCCTCTCCTTCCTACCCTCTCATCTGTCATCTCATGTCCTCTCCATGTTTACAGGCCACTTCCCTCAAGTCTCAGCTCTTTACCTTGTTTCCTCTCTTCTTTTCTTTTCTTCTCATCTTTCCTTTCCTCTCCTCTCATCTCCTCTGTCCTCGCCTTTGTCATGGTTTTGGTTTGTGTTCTTTTCTTTTCTCGTGTTATTTTGAAAGTGTGCGCCTCTTGTGTCTTATTTTACTTTACTTCCTGTCTGTGATTTCCCTGTTGATTGTCTGATGTTGTCTAGTGATCCTGCACCCTGTGTATTTATGCCTGTGTCTCCCCAATTGCTTCTTGTTAATCATCTTTCTGTGTCAAATTCTCTGTGCCTGTTTAGGATTTATGTAGGATTTTGGATTATACCTGATTTTCCTCACTTGAATTGTGGACTTTGGGTTGTATCCACACCTTCTCCCCCCTTTGGATTTATGTTGTTTTGGACGGCTTTTCAGTTTTGACCTGTACCTGACTTTACCCTGCAACGTAAGCCAGTGTACCTTTTTCATTTAATTATTCCAATTGTTTAAATGGATCTCTCCTTTCTTTCCTTCGTTCCTTTTCGTCCTATTTTGTCCTCTTCTCTTTCATCTTCTTGTTTTCTCTCCTTTCCTTTCCCCTCCTTCATACCTCAGCATGCTCACCACGTATTCAATTACTCTGGACTTGATTACATGCTTAAAATGCAACATTGAAGGGCGAACGGCTACTTACTCTCCAAAGGAAATCTATTGTCATCCTGCTTACGATGCTGCAAGGTTTCTCGCAGCTTTTAGCTGCAGCTGTGTTTACGTGAATTCAGAAGCGGCTGCCCTACTTTGGTGCTGCCACGTGTGTGTTGTGAGGAGCAACAGGGGTAGGAGGTGGGTTTCTCTGTTGTGACGGTCACAAACACACACGCAGTATTTTATCACTAAATCAAATTCTGAGAAGTTTTAAGGTGAGAAATCAAATGCGTAAATGTATGGCAAATCAAAAACGTCCTCAGACGGTTTCAGAGTTGAGAAGCTTCACAACTGCTGCTGGGGGAAGCTAAGGAGGTGGCCGGCAAGTCACGCTCATAGAGCCCTTTGGTCCTGCAGTCACACAGACTACTGCAGCAGACCAGTCCAACAAATGTCAGAGAACGGACCCACAGCTGTGACATAATGTTTGTACCACTGTTATTCTTTCATTATATTTTGAGTAATTTAAAATATATCAAGAGACACCTGGCTCGTGATACACAGAAAATTCTTGGCTTGTGAAACTTGAAAAAAGTAAAAATAAACAGTATGAAAGGCTGTTGCTTTATATTATTATTATTATTATTATTATTATTAGCTTTCAGTTGTGGTTACAGTACATGCTTTTTTTTCACTATAATTATTATTTATGCATCAACAAAGCAAATTCTTTGGCAAAAACCCGATTATGAGCTCTTTGTTTTGGATGAGCCTCTGCGCTGGGGATATTGGGTTATTTCCCGTTCCCAGTGCAAAACAGTCGTATTTGATTTGAGACAAAACTACTCTGTCAAGGCAAGGCAAGGCAAGGCAAGGCAAGGCAAGGCAAGGCAAGGCAAGGCAAGGCAAGGCAAGGCAAGTTTATTTGTATAGCACATTTCAACAACAAGGCAATTCAAAGTGCTTTACATAAAACATAAAAGCAACAGGGAAAAACAATAAAAACGGAAAAACAATAATTAATACACTAAAAAAGTAAGCACACAGTGCACGCAGCATACTGCATGTAAGCATACTAACGTAAGAACCAGAATTGATACACATCTTTACTCTGACACTAACCATGACCACTACTTGCCTAACCCTAACCCTTACCCTTATCTAACCTTAACCTAAATCTAATCTTTTCCATAACCCTAAACCAAGTCTTAACCCTAAAATGTAATGATTTACATTGTGGGGACTTGAGATTTGAGCCTAAAAGGAAGGTGAATCCCCACAATGTTACTGTGTAAATAGATTTATGTCCCCACAACATGAGTAATACATGTCCACATGCACACACACACACACACACACACACACACACACACGCACAGGTCTCTTCATACTTGTTAATTACATATAACACATTGGTCCTCAATTGGTTAAAGTACCAATTCAGTTGAATAATACATATCACTGAACATGTTATTAGCTGATTAATGCAAACACTCCCATGTGGCCTCTCTTGATGGTGCCCCTATTTTTTTTCTATAGTTTGGTATTATACTGTGATTATTGTTTGACAAATAAAGATGAATTGGAACCAAACTGCGAATTGTGCTGTCAAACCATTTATCATGCATGGCTGGAGATCTTAAATGAAACTGACAAAGCAGAATGAATTTCGACACAGAAAAAAACCACCCAACTCCAGGTGTAAGTTATGCCATCCTAAAAAACTTGCAACAGTAGAGTTGGGGGCCATCGATCAAGCACAGTCTTACATGCCACACAGTCCAATTAGGAGGGGGAAAAACTGTGGGTTTGTACCATGGTATGGTATTTAAAAGCTTTAATCTTTAATATAAGAGCCCGTAAGCAATATTTAGGGTTTCACTTAGGGCTTTTAAGAATCATATTAAATCATTTTACCACAGGAAGTTATTTATTCTTTCATTTTTTCCAACATTTTTGTGAAAAAATACATAATTCTGTATAATCTCATCATATTGTGGTGTAGATACACATTTCAGAGGGATAGATTTAAAGTTGTCAGCACTGGAGAAAGGTCTGGTATAGTGGAAAACAAAAAACACAGGCTTGTTGGCATTTCTTTAAACTAATCACAATTGTCTTTGGTAGAGCTAAGGATGCATACAGAGATTGTGCCTTTGCAAAATAGTGTTGGTATCCTATTTATGACTGAAATAGGTGATCCGTGGCAGGCTTACACCCACAGCCTACTTCCTGTTGGCCAAACTACCTGAGTCCAGATCTTTGAATCAGCCCACTCCACAGAATTGACTGATTCTGGTCTGGCATCAAAACAGGAAACAGCGGTTTCTCGGCTGAAAAATACAGCATCCAAGGAGTGCTGCGGGGGGCACCAACCATTAGCCAGTCAGCGGCACAGGTGGAACTAACACTGTTGTCAAGCTTTGTAAAGCCATGGAAGCAAGGAGGAGTAATAACAACAACAATGGCAACCGCTATAGACAAGATAGATGCTGCAAATTAATTTTTCATAGACGACGTGTCTCAAAAGCACCTGACATTTTAGTTTGTTTTTACTTCACTCCGCTCCACTCTTAAAACCCCAGCAAAATCTGTATGTAGGCATGACTAATCATCAGTCTAGACTTTAGTCTAGGCAGATATGTTGATCTCTAGTGCTTGGGTAAGGGAAAATCCAATCCCCCTCCCACACGGCAATTTTTTAAAGTGTAGGACTGCAGAGTGTAACAAGCTTACAATTCTTTCTGATATCAGGCAGATTTCAAAGCCTTGGAAGACAAGTGAAAACCATGGCTGTGTAACACTAACGTAACACTGTTAAAGTTATTAGCCATCACCAAAACACTGGCTCAGGATCAGGGTCACACCTTCAGCGGCTTCAGAGTTTGAGGACTTGTCCTTGGCTGTAGGTGAGTTAGGCTCAGTGTTCTGGTTTATTCATCCTTCCCACTGGTGTGATGGAGAGCCATGACATAAATTATTCTCATTTTCATTTCTTGACATTGAGACCATCCCATGTGGACCTTCAGCTGGGACTTTTAGTGGAACTGCAGTAGCGACGGGGATGACACAGTATCATCAATAATGTTGAGAATTATTCAAAGTCAAAGTCAAGTACATCCTGAATGAAACTCACACTTATTTCTGGAAACGTGTTAAGTTGCTTCTTCAGGATTTGGAAATCTTTCATAAATAGATCCCACAATGATGCGTGGAGGCAGGTGTTGCAGAATATAAACACTCATGATAAGGAGTTTTTAATAAAATGTGCTTAATTACTTGTCAAGGTGCCACAGTTATTTTTAACAAGCTAAAATTTGCCCAACTAATTATCCTTGTTGTTTACAAAGTAAATCTTCCATTAGAATGCTGATTTAAAAATACAGAGTCACTAAATGCTATTTCTAACAGCACCTGCATCCTTCTATTAATACGTCTCTGTACCAAATATCAAACTGATGTATAGTCAGTGAGTTCTATGTTATAATACTCACAAAAGGATTTTTCCAAGGAATTGGGGTGGGTAAAAGTTATTTTAGTGTTTAATATAAAGCTAAAGAGTGTTTTCAACAACACATGGCAATTGCTAAGGGAAGGTTCATTAGCTAGAAGAAGAAATCATTTTGGAAACTGTTTTTTACCAAAAACACAACAAGAATCAGAGTTAACCCTCTAATGAGAACGAAAGCAATACTTCACATGCAAACACACACAACACAAAAAGTATGAAACAAGGACAAACACAAAAGTTTATCCCTATATGAAAATTGTTTATTGTTGGTAAGAGAGGTCCTAATGTCGCTGAGATGCGTAGATGTTATTGTTATAAACCACAGGACAGTTGTCAAAGAGGAAACCGGAGGAATAGTTTTGGAAAATATTATTCATTTTCCAGCTGATATTTAGATGAGAAAATATACCGCTCTCATGTCTGTCTGTTAAAGGTTCAGTGTGTAAGTTTTAGTGACATTATAACCATATTACAAATCACATGTTTGCAAAATATGTAAATGCAATGTGTGATTTTACACAAATCAAAGTTCTGTATACTTCTTTATGTCTCATGTACACTATATTTCTCTTTTTGCAATAAAGATTTAAGGAGGACAAAAAAATTCTGATTATTCCGACACCACAAGAATGCCCCATCAGTCACTGCTCACCCCTCCCTTTCCAAGCACGTAGAGAAGCTAGGGTGGCCGACACACTGTCGGAGCTAAATACGAAATGTGGTCCTCCATTTGTCTTTCCTTACTTCTAATAAACCAGTCGACTACTACTACTACTACTAGTAGTAGCACTACTGTTGTTGGACCATCATGTAAGCAATATGTAGATAGACATGGCTCATTCTAAGGCAATAAAAACAAAACGGTTCTTCATGTAAAGTCTTTATACAACAATGAAAAGATAGTTTTGGACATCATATTGCATTTCTGTCAATAGATCCTCCTAAATATTACACACTGTACCTATAAATATGAAACTGAAGCCAGGAGACTGTCTAACCACGGAGAACAGCTAACCTGTCTAAACCTTTAAGAAATACACCTACCAACACCTCTAGAGTACACTAATGAATGTACAAGTAATAATAAAAGGTTTAAGGGCCTGTCTGGATTCTGGGCTGGCAACATCATGATGACGCCTAGACCCCAGCAAGTATCTGAACCAAGAAAAAGTCTGGCATATACACCCCAGTAACTTTCTTCACTTTTTGAATATTTAACAGTGTATTACTGGGCTGTTTAGAGGTGCTGAGATTTCTTTAGATCCAGAATGCTGCTTATAAATTTTCAAACCATACTACAAAGAGTAGACCTTTACAGCTACAAACTCATAAATCACTGACACAACATATACCTTTTAATGTCCTACTGGAGAAATCAGAATAAATAGTAATTAAAAAGCTTTCTTTTCTAGGCTTTGGAGATGAGTTATCAAACTTAAACTCATTCCAGTTTGTGAATATTTGTACGCCGGAATATTTTAGAGTTTCATCTGGCCATGTAAAATGGACACCCTGACTTCATCATGGTATGGACAAAATATAAAATATCATATCCATAAAATAAAATGAGACTCAGTTTCCTCTTCTGCCAATCATCTTGCTCACATATTATTTACTTCACAAATATTTGTTTTATTATTTTATCATTTTTTCTAAGAATCTATGACATCTGAAATTACTTTGAACAAATGTAAATTTAATGGCTTTAAGGAAGTTTTACCGCAGGAACTCAAAATTTGCTTTGTTGTTTTACCACCCACTGTTTTGGCTTCGGGACACCGACTTCTTGACATATTTTTACTTGTAAGGCACCATACTTTGCTCACTGGGCTAACATTAATGTTAATGCAGCTAATGTTTAATCAAGACTAATTTGAATACTCAAATAAAAACTGAATGCAAGTTGCTTAACTTCAGAGTTACTGCCTCAGAAATTTTCTCCGGTCATATTAGACAGGGAGGAACTCCATCCAGAAATTAGTCCCTCAACACTGCTCGAAATCCAAACGGCATCTTAGAAGTTCAAACTAATTTCACAAGGTTGGTTTTATATTTCAGCAGAGAGAGGACAGATGATGACTAAGTGAACCACCAGGATGGGTCTTCCTTTAATTAGCAAAGGTGGAGGCAGAGAGGTGTGTTGGAGGATCTCACACACACACGCAAACACACACACATGCATACCTGCACGCTGAACATGTAGCTTTAGTGAGTTATTTGCACACACAGCTGGCCTACACACCGCTCGGCTGCCGGCAGGCTCACATGTCTGAGAGGCACGCTGCTAACAAAGCCTGAGTCACACTGTGCAATGAGCCCCAGGCCCACTCACACATATAACTCATCATCACACCTCAGCACACACACACACACACACACACACACACACACAGCAAATATCTCTCAGGAATGTTATGGCACCCAGCAGGCTAAAGCAGATAGTAGCTACTCACAATGTCAGGGGATGATGGGATGAATCCGGCTCACGACCCTTCTTGCGTGTCATCCCCACACACTGTGGGCTATCTGTCAGTCCTCACTGTATGCTATAGAATAAATCTGAAC
Source organism: Lepomis gibbosus (assembly GCA_029875015.1). Lineage (NCBI taxonomy): Eukaryota > Metazoa > Chordata > Actinopteri > Centrarchiformes > Centrarchidae > Lepomis > Lepomis gibbosus. Next base: position 3,213 of record JAPMOB010243029.1, on the reverse strand, counting down.
TAGCATAAAAAAAACCTTAAAACTCTCAAAAACCTGTTCGTTCTCACACATGAGCAAGCTTAGATTAGGAAAAATTCACTGCTCTGAGGTGAGCATTTTTAGTCAGCAGATTTTGTCCTTTTGTGGAGGAATATCACAAAAAAACCAAACTGAGTTTGTGGTACATATCTTTGTGTTTTTTACTGATAGTTTGTATATCTGTCTTTTGGTTGAGGGAATTCATTCTCAGATAAGGAGTTAAAGACAGCACCGTCGCCTACTTGTGCTCATTCGTCCCTTTCATCCTTAGATTTATTTTTCAAGAGCCATTGTTCTTAGCATGGGCTTGCATACTGTGTAGATGTTGTGCATGTGTGTTTATGTGGTGCACGTCCTGTCCTGTCTGTATACTTAATGGGGCAATAACTGCCTGCTGACTGTCTTAACCAAGGCTTTCTCACAGCGCGGTGAACATCTGCAGACCCTCAGACACTCACACTTCCAGCAGAGTGATTGATTAAATGTCAGTGGTGAATTCACATCTCTATACTCTATACTGTGTGTGTGTGTGTGTGTGAGTCGTAAGGTTTTATAGCCATTCATGATTTTTTCTTCTAATAACCCCTACACATTTTTGGAAAAAAAGGCTTTCAAGCTGTACACTACTTTTTTAAAAGCCTTTCAGTGAATATCACATTTTGTGAGCATATTCTATTGACAATCAGTGAAAGAAACTTAATGTTGAGTGTTTCACTACCTAAACAACATAGATAAACAACCTTTTTTTGGACAACCTAGAACCTAAAAAAGCAATTGAGATTTTTTTTTAAATAGTCTGCTTATTTACATTTCCAATAGGTGACAAAAAATAACCACAGTATATTGAACATTATAGTATATTTAATCAAGGGCGTCACTTTGTATTGAAAAGTGGTGGGGACATAGGGACTCAGATTAGGGGTGTGAAGAGACACTTAGCTTGCAAGACATCACAATATTAGGTTCACGAAAATGAGACGAAAAAATCCTTAAAAGTGTTGAGAGTGAAAAGGGGAAGACATCCTCAATGCTAAGATATATGAGGGGGTCTGGGGGGACCTCACCCAGGAAATTTTGATCATTAACTTTCTGGTGAAAGTTTCTGCATCACTTTTGTGGTAGAAATGTTTTTACTTATGTAAAAGGAAATACAAAATCCGTGTAGTACGTGACATGTTTATATAAATATAATAGAATATAAAGCAGTGCAGCTCTCAGGCATTCTGTGTTATTCTCTGTGATTAACTTTTCTCATGTAATATCATCCCTGCTGAGGCAACACATGTAGGCCTGATTTAGTTTTCCCTCCTCTTTTGTCATGTTCACAGTGAGAGATCGGAAAACTTTGCCAAAAAGAAACTGTGTCAAGAAGTTGTTAAAGTTACTGATTGGTGCTGCACGTTTTTAGGTCATTTTATATTCAGTAGCTTGTTTTTTTTTTGAGCTTAAGTGTCTTTTTTTGGACAATGCACATTTGTTTCTTCTATATTTTAATTGCATTGCATGTTTTCTTAATGTGCAAATAAACCTTTCTAAAGGCATTTTCATGTTATTTAACTGCAAGCTATATTTCAGAACGTTTTTTTTTTTTTAACAAATGTGCTTTAAAAAACTGATGGGGACAAAATCAGTGATTTCAAAAAGTGGTGGGGACATGTCCTCAGTGTCCCCAGCATAAATGATACACATGTATTTCATAGGGTAAAAAAATCCCAAATCATATCTGGTATCTATGCAAGCACACAAAATGTTCACTTTATTTCACTTGGATCTGGCTAAAAAGTAACGTTCAGGTCTGACGAGTCTCTCTGGTTTTTGTCAGTGTGAGAGCTTTTAATGATAAATGTTTTTTCTTTGTATATGACAGCCCTTAGATTTGTATTCATATGGAAGACAGTTGCTTGAGTAATTTGACAACCTTAGACATCGATATTCACAAGCTTGTCATTGATTCTGACACATTCCTTGCTGATCAAAGAAAACGTCAAACTGTTAACACCTTAAGTTGCTCTTCCCTGAACCATTCTTCACATGAATTAAAATCTATTCATAACTTTGTAATCATGATTTTCCATACTTTAATTTTATTATGTCTATTGCGTGTCTGTCTGTCCAGTGTCTCTTTCTGAGGTTTCTTCCATTTTTCACCCATTAAAATGTTTGTGGAGGGAGATTGTAAATCTGTGATTTGAGAAACTGGGCCACATAAATTAAAATAGTATTTTTCGTCCATAATTGGTAAATCATGTGGTTGAAGAGTGGAGTTTATTTGTAACCTGTGTTGTAGTTGCATGTATGGACACACATGCAGAAGACTTCATATTTCTTTGGCTTTGCTGTAGGCTATAGGTTTCATTTGACATGATAGCGGAAGGAAACCCCCCCAGGGATGAGATTCACTTTGATAATCGCACATTCTGAGGATATGTGTGACTATATGATCGAGGCACTCTGTGCCTTTGTGGAAACGACATGTTTATATGAAGGCATTTACTGAAGGACACCATCGCATGATACCATTGAGTTTCAGAATCGCTTATCTTAATGTTTTGTATTGCCTGTGTGTCAGTGTGTAAGAGACATTATGACAGTCCCATTGCAGCTTCAATGTAAGATATTAGGCCTTATACTGAAAGAGCTATGTGTTAAATCATAAATCTGTGAAATAACACACAAACACACCCATGAAAGAAAACACATTTTACACAAAATGTTTGCTGTCACTGTAAACATGAAAGGTAAGTGGAAGGAAAATGGAGCTCTTGGAGGAAACTCACAGGGGACACATGCAATCCCCCATACAGAAATAACTTTACTTATTTAAATACAATATATTATGTAAGAAAACATAATGAGAAGAAAGCATATGTTGTTATCTCATGGGACATACAGGTGAAACTCGAAAAATTAGCATATCGTTCAAAAATTCATTTATTTCAGTAATTCAACTTAAAAAGTGAAACTAATATATAGACTCATTACATGCAAAGTGAGATATTTCAAGCATTTATTTGATATAATTTTGATGATTATGGCTTAAAGCTTATGAAAACCCCAAATTTAAAATCTCAGAAAATTAGAATATTGTGAAAAGGTTCAGTATTGTAGGCTCAACGTGTCTCACTCTAATCAGCTAATTAATCCAAAACACCTGCAAAGGGTTCCTGAGCCTTTAATTGGTCTCTCAGTCTGGTT
>JAPMOB010243022.1:0-16197 GCA_029875015.1 Lepomis gibbosus | reverse complement strand
GCCACACACGGACCTGTATGTGCAGCCGGCAGAAGCGCTTCCCTGTGATGGTGACATCACGTACCGATCCTTGGGTTGATCTTTGCAACTTTGCTGCCGGGGAATAAAGACACGCGCGACGGAGTCGCTGTATAACAAAAAAAAACAGGCTCGGGCTCGGGCTCATAATTTTGATGAGCTGTTGGGTACGGGTCGGGCTAGGGCTTGAGCGTCTCGGCCAGGGCCGGGGTCGGGCCTAGATTTGAGGCCCGTGCAGGGCTCTACCCCCTGGTTCATACTTTCGCAGTTTTATTGTTAAATGAGGCTAATTGATTCAGACCCAACATTAGAACTTAGCAGACATGGCACAGTTAATAGTGTTGCTTTATTGTGCCATATAAGTAAAGTATGTTTGCTATTGCTTTAATGCTTGGTGGAGGGTCAATTATTATGTCAAGATATGAAGTTTTATGGGCTGGGCTAAGCCCCCAATGTTTCAAGATCCTAACAACGCCCCTGAGTGCTTGATGCACCATGCTTAAACTTTTTGGCAAATTGTACACACACAAAAAAACCTAATACGTTCATATCACTATGGAACACGATTATTTATGGTGGAAACCTATGGTTCAATGGATATAATTCTTCGGTCCAGTAGTGGTAACCAGGGAAGAACAAACATTATAATGATTAAATCTCAATCCTGACGAGCAACTCAAAGTCATACCTTTGTATTTGTGTGGTTTAGTATTACTGCATGGCAGGCTGCCAAAGACAGTTGACTTAAAGGACATCTGGGTTGTAACAGACTCTGTGTTATTTTCATAGTTTTGGCCGTTATGTCTATCAAAAGTGAGCGCACTCAGAATATCAGTAGTAATTTGTCATTACAATGGAAAACTGCGTGCACAGCTACAGCAATTATAGTAGGTCAAAGTTGAACTGAAGTTCGTGTGTAAACTGTGACGGATTTTTCGGCGGACAGCTAAGGTAATAAATTTACTATTTTCTCTGCCAAAATCAGTTTGCCTTCAAATAATTTGTACGAAACGTGGATCATTGTATGACTGCTCATGTTTTTTTGTCTACATTTGGAGATCTCAGTAATAAAGTTGGTGAGAACGCTATCAATGGTCTCAATGATATTGAGAAACATTAGTGAGCTGTAATAAACCAGAATTATCCTTAAAGGTGACCAAGTGTATATTTTCCGTGTTGTTAGGCTTCCCTTTGGTTAAGATAGAGTCTATTTTTAATAAATTTGTTGTATTTTGACTCAACATTGCTCATCATCTACACTAAACCATTGGAATTTTTGCTACGCGTGTACATACGTTCAAACTTCAATGCACTTGTTTTAATCTGTTTTTTAGATTTATTGCTGAAATCACTGATGTCTGATGGCTGTGGCCTGCAGCTTCTTCAAACTCTGCTACATTTTTGTTTTTCATTTCTTCTTTTCTTTCCTGCTTTATTGCTTAAACACGTATTACCTATGACAGAAATACAGTCATCGGATATAGAAGCTGGAATTTGAATTAAAGACGATCACCCAGTCACCCAGCCTCGGTGGTGCTGTGACCAACCCAGAGGAGAGGAAAGAGAGCTGGGATCGGAGCCATGCTGGCCCAGCTTGGACTTAAGACTGCTCCTGGTTAATAGGTCTGGATGAAAATGGGAGTGACTTTTGTGCCCTCATCTACACAGACCTACTCCATCAACATCAACTACTTGACGGCTGGACCGTGAGCTGGCAGAGCGTGATACTCCGGAAAGATGAGAGGAGGCGAACTCTGTGTTTACATCAATGATGCTGAGTACTAAAACACAGTCAAAGTGGATGGACAATGTTTCCTAAATATCAGACTTTATTTGAAGATAAAAAACCAAATAATCATCACTATTATGTTGCTGCTGTCTACATTGTTGCAGACGCAAAAGATACACTACAGGATTATTTCCTAGGTGTAGACGTTTATGTATATACTGCATTTTTTATCTTTTACCATATTCTAATATACATTTAATGATCTGCTAAGTTACTATATGTGTGTGGCATGAAGGGCCTACAAAGTTTAATTTTGTTGTACTAATTTGTGTTGTATAATGATAAATAAACTACCTTGATACCATGAATGTGTCCATTACAACCACAGAAAAACGGCTAAGCGTGTTCTGTCTTGGACACCCACAGAGATCTGTGTCAACCTCTTACCATCATCAGGTGTAGTGTAGCGTGCAAACTCCGGGAAGTACTCCTCAATTTTAGATTTCCCTGCCAAAACCTTCTCAGCGAGCAGGTCCTGTTTGTTCAGGAAGAGGATTATTGAAATGGTCCGTAGCCACCTGTGGAGGGAAATGAAGAACAAGTTCAGTGCCAGATATCGTTGGTTTAGGACCCAAAACAGGTTACAGGTCTGTTTATATAGAGTTCCCACTTTTCAAGTGGCATTATGTTTTAATAGGTTTTGGCTGAAGAACAAGGGAATACTTTACTATCTGCAGTTCTGGGCTGAAAAAGACTTAGAGCTGCTGCCATAAACAGTCCATTTGCTCCCACATGGAGCGAAGAGCCAAGGGAGGACTCCATCCAATCAGTGTCTCCTCCTGCTGTAGATGAGCAGGAACACTGTTTCTCAACCTTGTTTGTGTACAGTGCTTGTTTAAAGTGTCCCTCTTATTTTGTCTTTTGGTGAAGAACCTTTGGCAAATAGCACTGAAGTGCACAGATGGATACTGTGGTACTAAGGTTGCATCTAAGCTAAACAGAAATGTCTTAATCTGTGACCAAAAAATTAAACTTTTGAAGTCTAACATAGCAAAATATAGAGTCATGAAGATCTCATTTGTACAAAAAAAAGAGTGGCTTCAGTCTCAAGACGACAAGAAATGAGGTAGCTTGAGGAAGCTTAAGAAGGCCAAATTCCCATGCCAAGTTCTTGTCAGCTTTTACAGTGGAGTAATAGAAAGCATCCTGACTGGAAACATCACAAACATGGGATGTGCACGGCCCAGGACCGGAGGGCTCTGCAGCGTGTGATTAAAACTGCTCAGAAGATCATTGGTACCAATCTCCCGAGCATCAGTGATATCGGTGAGTTGAGGACCCACCCAGCCACAGCCTGTTCACCCTGCTCCCTTCTGGAAAGAGATATAGAAGTTTCTGCTGCCACATCTCCAGACTGCAGAGCAGCTTTCTCCCCCAAGCTATCAGACTCTTAAACTCTAATTCATCTTCAGCACTGCTCCAGTGGTGATACCTTATTTCTGTTTACCATTTTTCATAATTGATATATATATATATTGTATATATATTGTCTGCTATATAGCTGAAGTGAGTTACAAAACTCAATTACACTCTATAACTAAATGTAAAAATGTAGATGCTCCATATTTGTATAGCGCCTTTCTAGTCTTTTCAATCACTCAAAGCGCTTTTACATCACATCTGCATTCACCATTGACTCACATTCATACACTGAACCTTAGTGCTGAAACTTCATACAATCATACACTGGCGGAACAGCCGCCAGGGGCAATTCGGGGTTCAGTATCTTACCCAAGGACACTTCGTCCATGCAGCGGGGGAGCAGGGGATTGACCTTCCGATTAACGGGCAACCAACTCTACCTCCTGAGCCACAGCCACCCCTTGTTAACTTGTTATGATAGGACAATAAACCTACCTACCTAAATTAATTTTTTTTAATTTATTTAATTTTATTATGTAATATAAAATATATCCCCACGACCCAACCCCGGATAAGCGGATGAAGATGGATGGATGGATGGATGGATGGATATAAAATATATAGATTGAAAATTGCTTAAAAAGAATAGAGAAAAGATAGCATAAAAAATGATATAGCCAAAAACAGACTGCCACAACAGATGCCTCTAACACCAACAGGAAGTGCCACAGTGCCGCTCATCAACAGCACTTCAACCAAAGTGTGGCACAGTACAAACTGTACTGACTGGACTTTGGAGCTTTTTGTATTTCTCAACCTCAACTGGGACTCTCTCTCTTCACCAATTAAAACAGCTAGAAGACGCACAAAAGAAGGCCACCTGTCACCTGACTACATAAGTCAAGGTATGGTAACCGGGATGTGCCGGCAGGCACTAAGGTCTGAGGGGAGAAAATAGTGCTTTTCACAGGCGTTGCTGTCTCAGAATAAGATGGCAGCAAACCAGTGCACAGGATTGGCAGTCTGCTGTACAGGTTTACACTGAGTTTAACAAAAGCAGCTAAATTGTCAAATTTAATTTGTACTTCTTCACAATCTGACCGGTAAATACCATTATTACATTACTAGAAAGATATTTTAACTATGGTAGTGTGAATAGGTACATGCTCAGATAATCTTCTTAGGTTTGTCATAAACAGCAACACCGAATGCTGAAGTGACAATCATCAGTGCAGAGCGCAAAAAAACAAACTCACCTACATCACCCATAACATCAAAAACCAAAATCTGTCTTTATCGCTGCATCAGTTTCTACATTTCATCTGTTGTTTTTGAACTTGTACCAAACACGCACACAGTTATGTATGTACTGTATGTCTAAGACTTTATGCATCAATTGGGGTTAATGAAATTAACTTCTACATTTAACTCTGAATTACTGGTGGGAGAATGTCGCTGTATCATTTTCATAACCTGCTCAACTCTTTTGTTCTTCTGCAGCCACTGGGTTACAGGACACAGAGCAGGCAGGTGTAGAGAATGGGATTGTATTGGTGTTTAAATGAAATGGAAATCTAGGTTTGTTTCATCCTTTTAAGCACCAGGGCAGCGACGCATAAACATTTGTTGGTGTATAAATGTACTATAAGTTTTCTTTTATGCCAGATGCATTTCCTGAATTCCCTTTATTTTTCCCTTTTCGTCTCTGAATTGCAATCGGTAACAAAGAAAATTTAAAAAGTGCTACTGGTTTCATGTTTGATGAAAAGTTAATGCTGACCTGTTGTTCCAAATGTTCTTGAAAAGATTGAGGGCTTCCTGTAGTCTGTTGGTCTGATTGTCTTCTCTGATCACCATGTTGTAGCTGCTACTTGCCACCACAAAGATGATAGCGGTCACATCTGTATCACACACACCAACACCAGTGGATTAACACACCAAAGATGGATAAAACTTAACACTTATACATCCTCGCTGACGGTGGGATTTACGTAAACACATAGACATGAATCTGGCACAGCTAGAAAACAAATGCCTGGACACAAATACATAATTTGGAAAAATGATTGAGTCATAGCTGCTTCTGATTATTTGTCAGTAATTCATAAAATATCCAAAGTTTCATCAGTACAATAAAGCAATCCAGGCAACAAACATCCTACCGTTAAAACACTGGATCCATTTTCGACGTTCATCCCTCTGACCGCCAACATCGAACATACTGGGAGACAGAGGAAGTTAAAAGTTGAAACCCATTTTTGCCTTTCTTTCAACTACTTCTTTTTTGACTATTACTTCATCACCTGACACTGCGATAAATAAACATTGTGTTAACTCACTGGAAATTGACTTTGTCTATTTGGAATCTTGTCTCGAAGATCCCAGATGTAAGTACTCTGCATCTCAACAGGTCCTGAAAAATAAACAAGTATCAGCAGGGTGTTATATAGAAATGGAAATAAAGATACAGATGCAGAAGGTGTAGAAGAGAAGACTAACAGAAAAAGAGGAAGACTGTGGAGGAAATAAACTCATGGACAACAAGCACTAGTGAGAGAGAAGATGGACAAAGGATAATTAAGAAGTTAGGAAGGCAGATTCTTGTGATTAACAGAAATAAAACTTATTGACAGTTCATCTATAAACAAAGTATGCTTGCACTTTAAGCTTTCTCTTTATTCAGGTCATTTAATTTAATAATTAATGAAGAAATCTGATTTATGTTGAAAACTACAATGTGTTACAGAGCATTAAATATTTTAATCATTTACTAAAACCCCAAGATATTTACAGAGAAAAGCAGAAAATTATCACAATTGAGGAGCTGGAGACATGCGTCTAAAATCACCCCATATTTACTACATAGTGCACTTTATTTACCCTCCGCCTCTGAGTGTCTGAACTGTAAAGTGTAAAATTTATGGGCCATATAGTGCTCTCAGAAAATTCCTAACAATGGATGGAAAAAAGTAACGTCCGTGGCACTTTCTGCTTACAATCCCACAATGCAACATGTCACATTTTCTAAATGCAAAAATTGAAGCTGCGCGACTGAACATTTGTCAGTGTTCCACATTTCAATTTACTGCTCACTATAAAGTAAACTACTGAGTTTCTGTTATTTAGGAAGTAGTGAGTGAGTGAACGTGGAAGTGATTTCATGCACAGACAAACAACACGCCTTTTTTACTCCAGACATTTTGACTTGTCACAGCAGGGAATACAGGTGTTACTAAGATTAACGATGGTTCTGTTTAATTCAAGTGTCCCAGTAAGCCACGACAGAGAGCCGGCACGCACAACACCAGGACCCTGAGACACCTGTGGTTCTTTGTGCTGTGACATGACAAAATGTGTGAAAAAGGCCTACATGTGGCATTTTTTCCTTGATAAATGAATTGATCAACTAATTGACTCTAAAAATTGTTGGTGTTAAATTTTTTGTCCATCAACTAAACAACTGACTATTCGTTTAAGCGCTGCAGAGCACAGATGCAGGCGGGATACTTCAATATAACACTTCATTTGTTTGTGTGTTGAGCATCTCACCTGGTCAGTGGGTGTGTAGTCATTCTGCCTGACCACCTCAATCCTGTCTAAGAAGCTTCAAAAAGAACAGAACAATACAGCTGGTTAGATCTCAATAGCACAATATAATAACACAATACAATCACATATACATAATAAAGTCAAACACATCAACATGTCCAACTGCCACTCTTAGCTACCATCAAAATAAATGCAACTCAGTTGTGAATGCAAAACACTGACCTTGTAGGTTTTTTTTACAGCGAGAACAGTATCTCTTTCACACACACACACACACACACACGTTCATCCCAGTGCATTAGCGTGAGCAAGATAAAGATGGAGGATGTCAGTGCCTGAACGGCCTCCAGGGGGCGTGCGCTCTAATTCAAGGTGAGATCAGAGGCAGCCAGTCTGAGTCACCAGCAGCCGTTTGTGCTGTCAGACCAGAGAAGCCTCGTCAATGGAGGTGCAGTAGTATTACTTTCACATGAGGAAAGGGGTGTGTGTGTGTGCTTGTGGGCAGGTATGCAGCCAACATGGGTCCAGATTTGCAGTGCTCCTACCCCAAATGCATGTTAACTGTTCCGATGAACTGGCCTACATTATACTGCTGCTTTTCAAGGTGTGTGAGCTGCCCTGGTGTTTTCACAATGACTGCAACAAGTCAGGACTCAAAACAGGCCTTCTGACACTTTTACATGAGCATCAGTAAAGGAAACAAAACAACATTTCTCTCATGTTCATGTATCGTGGGCTAAAGGAAGTTTAAAAGTGTGTTGAGCAGAGAATAAGACAAACTGATTGAACATCCCTCCTCATGTGCAGTGTGTGGGCTGCTGTCCCAGTATACATGTCGGGAACGGCTATGAGGACTCCGACGAGTCGAGCTTCTGGATGATGTTACAGGACTTGATAAAAAAAACACACAAAAAAGAAGAGAGTTTTAAACATCCCAGCTGTCCTGACAGTACTTTCAGATGCATAGAAGAAATAGAAGAACAGGAACTCCGACAGTGGAAAGAGGAGTAGGCTGAACTCAGTGCTGCTACACTGGGAGGAATGTGGTGATTATCTTTAAGCTACGGCAGCAGCTATGTTAAGTGCCCCACTAGCCTGCATCCATCAGGCACAAGTACTGCAGGTTTTCCCACAATAATTCCTCCTAAGGGTGAAGCTACAACATGTCAGCAGTGTTAGATGCACAGCTACACCTTAGAGCATACTGGTAATCATTACAAACTTGTATTACACTCTTTGATTTTTAAGGTTAATACCATTCAGTGTATTTAAATATTTAGAAACGTCCTATCACTGACTCCTGTTAAACACTCAAACGCACATTTACAGAGAATGTGCCCCCAAATATAATTTAATTAAACTTCATTTACATACTGGGGTGAATTTTTTTTCTTATTAAACACATTAACCATAACAATACAAAACAAAAAACAAGTTATACGTAAACTACCGGCCAGATCGAATTTTAAAGTACCATCTTAAGTCTGTTTGGGAATAAACAGGAACATAAACTAAAGTGAAAAGCGGTGAGGTGGAGACTGGGAGGCCAGGTTGTTGAGTTAAATTCATTTATTTGCATTACCTATTTAATGATTCATTTTCTAACAACCACTGCCCAATGAAACACAGTATCTATAAAAATCCTTTTGGGTGGCAACGACAAAAAAACAACACATTTTTGCCACACGACACTGTTTATTCTTTCGCAATTGCACCTAATCTTTGCTGTATTTCCTCGTGAATTACTAGATAATTTAATGTCTTCAAGGCAAATTACAACCAAGGAAAAAAACCCTCTTTGCTTAAAAGAACCAGTAACAATAAAGTTATAATTAATAAATTGCTTTATTTTTCCTGCAATATATTATATGGAGGTGTGCCTGAAATAAATACTGCGTCAACTAATGTTATGTAAAATGTACAGTTTTATGTAATAAGAAATTAAGCTTCAAGGTGAAGTACTAATAGGTGCTAATTGACACAGAAAAGGACACGTATTTAGTGAGTGATGTGTTTGCTTATGTGGTCAACCAGTAACTAAATTGATAACAAGACAAGACACGTCAGGGCAGCGCATACCACCTCCACTAATTAATTTCCTGGGGAAACCCAGTAATGATTCACAAGCTAAAAGGTTGGTAACCTCTGCTTCAGAGTGATGGCTGGTTACCTGCTGAAGTGGCTGCTAACGTAGACAGAAGTACTAATTCCTCACCCTGTTTGATTCCTGCACGGATGTCTGTTTTGACTGATCGTCTGCCCACCGCTTTTACAACTAGAAAGGCAAGTTGCTTGCTAGAAGCCGCCTCTTGGGGCGAAGGTATGAAACCCCCTCTGAGATCATCAGGAATGTGGCAGGCAGGGGTGAAATGTGACAGAGGGGCTGCAGGTAACACACTGAGAGGAACAGGGGGCTCGGTCTGCGGAAGCTACAGCACTGGACAGGAGGACGGACAGAAGGGTGGAGGGAACAGACACAGAGTCAGGAAGAAGAGAGAGTCAGTGTGAGACTGAAAGAGAAACAGAAGGAGACAAGCAGCATGGGGAACAAAGAGACGCCCTTGTGCATATCTCCGCACAGACACAGATATTCATATAAAACACACACGGAGGCAATTAAGCAGCCAACCAGTCTGGTACCTTCGGCTCTCCGCAGGGGCCGAGTGGCTCAGCTGTTCCCACACCACAGCGCCTCTGCTGTGCCAGCACACCCAGAGCCCTCAGTGGACAACTGTTCAGCCAAGCTGCCTGTTACCGCCCCGTATCCACAGCCCTGAGCCTGCAAGTATCTAACTTCATCCTCCCATAACATCCCCACAATGAGCTCCCAAAACACATAAATAACCTGAATGTGACAGAATCTAAAAGCTACAGCTCTAATGATGACAAAGTTAACATGGCTGCCACCAACGTCTGCCGAGGCCAAACTCTTGTTTATCCACAGCTCTGGTCTGAGGCGTCGACACGCCCAGGACAAACACTGCTCAATTTTTAGTAGTTCTCCCTATTAATAGGAGAAGTGCCAATAATAACCTTGCCTAGTAAGTTGAACTAAATAATAGTGGCTGCCCCAGTAACAGAGAGGTCTGCGGAGTTATGTATAACCTGTCAGGGTTATTTTGGGTTAGCAGACAGGCTGACTTAAACTCACAGAACACACAGGACTCTTGTCTGGTGAATTAAAATAACCCAGTATTTACAAGAAAGATTTAGAGTACACTTTTTACTTTGCAGGTACAACAATTGTGGGGGCTTTTAATGTAGGACAAACATTTGTTTTTTTATTTTAGTGATTTATAAACATAAACAGCCCCAGATACTTTTAAAGATAATTTATAACAATATCGAATAAAGTATATAACAAAAACACTAGCTTAGAGAAAAAAAGTTGTTTAAGCTGAATATAACAAACAATTCAGACTTAAATTTCTAATAATATAATATCAAATTTAAAGCTTCTTCCTAGAATAGACTGCTCTGAAAATATTTCCAGGAACATGTTTATATATCCCCTTCACACACTCAAAATCAATATTAAAAAGGGTTAGGGTTTAGTAGTTAAAGTAGTCTACATCTTAGCAACAGCAAGAAAATATGAGGTTGTTTTTTTTTCCTGGGGCAAGAATTCCCCTACAATCACTAATCAATCTGATATCTTCACATGCTGGAAGGACATACGGGGCTAAAGCATCAAAAGCAACGTGCTGGCCCAACAAAGCTGATAACACTCCCATTTTGCATTCATCTTGTTAAAGTAGCAGTATTAGACCAAAAGCTTACCCAGATTATGAGCTGGCGTTCATCTTCAGATGTGAACAGGATTAGGCTACTCTGAGCTGTTGACTGTTCTGGCCAGCACACTAACAGCTGGACTGGCCAATATGCTGAACTGTTTCATTTACTTAAATAAAAACTTTATATGTGTTAAATTAACTGAGCAGGTTCAAGAGGAGTGTTTGCCCGCCTTTATGTCACAATTTAATATCCACTTCATCATGTGAACATGTTAAAAGTAAGTGGCAATGTGTCTCTTTTTAAAAACAGACTGCATTTTTTGTTAAAGAAATGAACTGTAACAGCAAACTCAACAACATTTAGTTGTTTAGTAGTTATGTTTCTTGACAAGGTTTATGGTAACATCTGGGGAACTTTTTGTCCTGCATCCGAGCAACTCTGCTGATAGGCCGTGTGACACAAACACACACACATAAGAGCTAGCCGGCATGATTATGTCTATAAACAGTGCCTTTTTCCACATCTGCCAAAATCCATTTATGTCTCACATTAAAATCATCTCAAATAAAAGCTTGTTCATTAGCAAGGAAAACTAATTTAATATTTTTGTCAAACGGACAGTAAATTGCATAAAAAGCTCAGCATTAAAAAAGTGCAATTCGTCATCATTAATAAAACTTAGAATCAAGAGGGTTAAAAAAATAGAAACAGAAAATAGAGAATCTCATTGGATATACCTGATTAGCCACTATTAAATTAAAATGTGGGCAAATAATACATTTATATAATTTAGCCCATACCCTTGTTAAGTAAGAAAACATACAAGTAAAAGTAAAAAGTAAAACAAAAAGCTCTAAAACAGCAGCACTCATTAAATCTTTCTCAGCAAGAAGTTCACTATTCACCAATAAAGTATTTAAGCTAAATTGTACAACATGGAAATTCAAAGCAAACTGAAAGCAAACACTGAATTTGTAATGTCAGGAAAGTGAAATCAATCTCTGCACAAGATAAAAATGAAGCTTCACAAGCGTCCGTAAAAACAACAAGTCAGAAAATGGTCTTGGCGCTTCCTCAAGGGGGGGAAAAGATTGTGCACGGCCCGTCGAGCGGAACGTTTTTGAGGGGCTTACTGCTTCTTACTGTACGTTAGCGAGCCGACCAAAACCAAAAAGGCTTCACCAGCCAATCCTTAATCAAACACACACACACACACACACACACCACATCCAGTAAGAGAGGGAGAGAGAAAGAGGAGGAAAGAAAAGAGAGAGGAGGCTGTGTCTGACATTACAGCGCCGCTCCAAAAATAGCTCCCTGGCGCCCTGGCCTCCAGCTTGGTTGTCATGGCGACAGAACCACAGGCGCTATAAATAGACAATCGGCTCCAAATCTTGCGCGACTGGAGAGGGGCCAGAAAGAGGGAGAGACAGACCGGGAGAGAGGGGGAAGGAACAGAAAGGAAGAACAAACGACAGAAATAAAAGCCAAAAGGGAGAGAGAATGATAGAAGAGTGGGGGGAAGCGAAACAAAGCGAGAGACAAAGAGATACAGAGAGAGAAATGCAGGGAATGGAGTGGGTTAGAGAGAGAGCCGAGGAAAAAGTGCAAGAAAGGAAGGGAAAAACAGGACCAAAGAACGACAGAACAAATTAAAGAAATTAAGAATTAACAAAAGAACAAAAGTGAACACAAAGTGAACAAAGTTAAATACTTGACAAAAGAAAAATAATAAAAGACGAACAGAACGAAAGACAAAAACAAAAGAAAAATAATAAAAGATGAACAGAATGAAAGAGAAAAACAAAAGAAAAATAATAAAAGACGAACAGAATGAAATAGAAAAACAAAAAAAGAGAAAGAATACAATACCAAACAGAAAAGAAATGGATAAAGTGAAGAATTAATGAAAGAATGTAAGATATAAGAGAAAATTTAGAAATAAAAGGGAAAAGAGGGAAGGAAAAAAGAGAGAAAAGCTAAAAAATAAGGGAAGAACATAATACCAAAAGAAACAATAAAATGACAATTTATATATAAAAAAAAATTACAAGAAAAAAAGCACAAGACCACAAGAAAGAAGAAAAAACCCACCACACTGATTAGGAACTAAAGAAAAAGGTATGACAGAAAACTCAGGTCAATGTATTTGTAAAGCACATTTAAAAACAACCACCGTTGAACAAAGTGCTGAGGAGGAAAAGAAAGACTGAGGAAACAAATGAAAAAACGGGCAAATACTGAAAGAACAAGACAAATAAAGAAAGAACAGAAAAGCAAAGAAACAAAGACATGAGTAAACGCAGTACTGGGAACGCTGGCCTGTTAAGCAGCAGCTGAACACTGGGAGCGGCACAATCGCTGAATACACACAGCATTCACAAAATCACAATACGCTGAGATTGCAGCAGCGTCTCCCAATGAGGTCGCCCTAAACATGTACCTGACGCACGCAGCACAGCGAGAGCACATTTAACATCTGCTGCTTCCACACACATCTAAACATATTATTGATTGACACCCCCCCCCCAAAAAAAATCAGTTTGTCTTTTCTCAGCCCTCATTCTCCTCTCTCACTCTCTCCCCCCGACTCCCTCTCTCCTCACGATGAGTCAGAGACTCAATCCGAGCCATTTTCTGTCCCTGCAGAAACACCACTACACTTCAGAGAGAGCAATAGAAAGGGGAGAAGAGAAAGAAGAGGCTCAGGGAGGATGAACAGAAGAAAATCAGGGGGACTCCGGCACATGATGGCACATTATTGCCGGGACAAGATTTCAAAGAGTCGACATAATAAACATGACAGTGACGCTCAGCTGGTATCACAGCCGATGCGACACGTAACGCAAACAGACACAGATACTGAACGTATGGAGACTTTAAGCCACATTCCTCCTCTCATGTTCACGTTGCTTCTGTCCAAAAACTTGCCTCAAGGCCTAAAAAGCTCAATCAGGAAAATCCAGGAGACCTGACAACCAACGGCTATTTACAAATAATCAACTGTTTTTTAAATGAATTAATCATTTACTCTGTAAAATGTCACAATATAATGCAAAATATTCATAACAAGTTATTAGACACCAAGGTGAAATCTTCAACTTACTTGTTTTGTTCAACGAACAACAGAGGGGAAAATAGCACCAAATTCTCTCATTTGAGAATCTGGAAGCGATGTGTGTTGTATGGCATGTCTGTTTGGTAAATGACTTACTTAATCAATCAATTGTAGGGTTGGGCAATAAGAGTATATCAATGTATACTGTTATATCATCTGAAATGTTGCCATACCAGTTATTCCCTTTATTATCTGGGTGTGTTAAACTATTGTGTGCAGTGTTGCAAAACTATGAGCAGAACTGCTTTTGTAGCAACATAGAATTTGCCATTTTGGCATCATAGTGACGACATACTTGATTTGTCAAGCGCAGTACTTGACTGGGTTAGTCAAAAACATCTTTTAAAAAAACATCTACTCTAGTTATGTTACAGTCAGAGTCCTCTCAGTAGATCTGCAAGACACTTTACTAGATATTGATATTACTGTATGACATAAGATTACATATGATCTTGTAGCGCAATATTTCAGAAACTGCAATATTCTCTACTCTGTCCAATACTGCAATTGTTAAGCATGTTTAATACATTCCAGCTCAACACCTTATATACTCATTATTACTACAACTAGTTATCATTTATCATTACACTTCTGTCATATAGCATACTTTAAAATACTGTACATTTTCTGCCCTTTTATTTATATTTTAATATTTATTTTGTTTGACTGTTTGCTTCCTTAAATTCTATTTACCATTTTCCTATGATTAATTCTATTCCTTTGTACTTTGATGTGCAATGTGACTAAGTGTGACTCAAGAATTTCCTCTGAGGGATCAAAAAAGTTTTACATTCATCAACATATCAACAAAACATTTTTGGTCAAATTTCTATTAATCTGACAAAGTTTTTGAGAACTTCCTGCAATAAGTAATTTTCTGACACAACACTGACATATTATCATGTTGTAAGTTGATTATTACAAACTTTGCACATACAGCAGACACAGCATTCATTTATAGTAGAGTCTTGTTTCTGTCCAATATACACTCTCCTTTGGCTCTGTTTTTGGTCTACACCATCTCCTGAGCACAATATCTGGCTGTGTCAAAACTTTATTTTTGTGTTATATCTTAATGAATCAAAACAAGTAAAGCCTAATAGGTAGCATCCGCTACAAAGCCATTAAAAATGCTAGTGAAGCTCCTAACTCATGACAGGAAGTATTTCTTCAAGTAATCAAATTAGATAATAAACTTGCTCTGGCACCTTAAATGTTTTATACGTATAAACAAATGTATGCATGTTTTCAGAAACATACCAGAGGTATAAAGTTCAAAAGGCAAAGACGACATGTTGTATTTGCTGCTATCACAGCACAGTGAAAAGGCTCCTTTCATACAGCTTTGTTCAAAGTGTCCAAATACATAATCATCTGCAACTGGTCAGCAATGTCTCAAGTTTGGCTTTGTTTTTTCTCAAGTTCCTCTGGGCCATGTGTTTGCATTTATTTTCTTTGTTTATTCCACATTCCGACATTTTTTATTTAAAGGAGTAGTTAGTCATTTTGTGAAAATATGCTTGTTAGCTTTCCTTGCAGAGCGGTAGAAGAGAATGCTGCTCTCATGTCTGTGCGATAAAAATGAAGCTACAGTCTGCAGCTGGTTAGCTTAGCTTAGCATAAAGACTGAAAACAGCTAGCCTGGCTCTGTCCACATAGGTAACAAATCAGCCTACTAGCACCTCTGAAGCTCACTATTTAACATGTTACATCTTGTTTGTTTAATTCTTACAAAAAACAATGTCTTAAAAACAAAAAGGTTGTGGTTTTATGGGACTAGGGCCGGACTAGTATTCTGGCTGGACGTTGTAACGTCCTGAAGTCTCCCCTGGTTGGCGGGCTGTTTAACATCATTGATCAATCAAAAAAACAACTGCCGGTTAATTTTCTGTCGACTGACTAACTGATTCATCAGTAAATTTTTTTCAGCTCTATAAGTTATGTGTTCAATTGCATATCTACAAAGTGAACAATTACTAACAAACATAAGCGGAGGTAGCATGGGTGCATGGGGCGGCCAACCCAGGGCCCTAGAGCTGGTGGGGGCTCATGTGGGCTATGAAGTTTAGATCAGTTGATTGTAATGGACACGAACATTCAATGACAGTACATGACGATTAGGGCTGGGTATCAAGTTCAATACTTTTTAGGCACTGACCGAATGGCCTCAATACCACTGAGTATCAAAAAATGCCTTGTCTTTCGGCACCAACGTTCGATACCTATAAAGGTTCTTGTTAACGCCAATTAGCCAATAAGCATGCAGCATTCTTGATGTGCCTACATCTAAAAGTGATTGTAATTGGCTATGGTGATGTAAACACTAACTCACGTCGGTTACGCACAGAGATGTGGCTCGTGGATGTAAAAGACATGGAGAAAATCAAAAGTGTGGCTTGATCCAACAGCGCGCGATGCAATATTTGCGACGTAAGATAATTGCTGCCAAGAGCGGCGATACGACAAACTTGGTGAAACCCTTGACTGTGCATGAAATAAACTTAAGAACACAAAGTCGTTCCGTCTTTGCTGCAACAAGACAGAGTCGGTGTTTCGGATTAACGAGTGACCCTGTTAACTGGTTTCCGTCAGCCGAATGCGTCTGTGGTTGCCGTAGATACGGCAG
>JAPMOB010243021.1:0-32633 GCA_029875015.1 Lepomis gibbosus | reverse complement strand
ATTTTATTTATATAGCGCCAAATCACAACAACAGTTATCTCACAGCGCTTTTCATAAAGAGCAGGTCTAGACCATACCAACGCACCATCCTTCACGTAAATGCGTGACTGGGCGGCAGGTCAGCAGCACCGGACCTTATGCTGTTCAAGTCAGCTGTTTGAATGGAGAACAAGGTAGAGAGGCATTATTTCCACAGCAAGTAGCCATTTTTGTGTCACAGTCTAAGACACAAAAAGAACATTGCCGTCCATTGTAAACTTTGTGCCAGCAGCAAAAAGCTTTTAACCGTGAACAACTCTGAATTCTATTTATTGAAGCACTCAAATTTATTGAGTGGCGTTAAGCAACATTTTATATTTTGAAAAATTACTGAATACTGCTACATACATACATCCGCAGAAAAAAGTTGAAAAGTTGGGAGAGACTTTTTTTTTTATTACTACTCATCGCTGCTGTTGGAGAGAGAGACTGCTTTGTTTGAGGGGGAGGGGAGGGTGGTGAAAGTAATATAGTAACGTGACGAGTTTTTTAACTAGTTACTTTTATAACCCAGTAATAAGTAAATATTTCTTCCACTTTTTAAGGAGTAATAAGAAACTGGTAACTTTTTACAATTTCTGAGTTCATGTGTACAACTGAGTGCATCACCATGACTGCCCCATTTGTATGATATGAGGTTTTTCACCTGGCCTTGAAACTTGGACAGAGAGACATGGTCAGATGAGTATATATATATATATATATATATATATATATATATATACTACTTTCTTTTAATCATACCGCAACCTAAAGGAAAGTACAACGAATATACAACCTAATTTGTAATAAATTATCCTTTACTTCTGTCATATCAAACCATTTTGGAGCTTCAGAAAATCTAAAGGATACTACACTATACTGTATGCGCTGCACATTTGCAGTTCCTCTAAGGTACAAGACTCAAATCAAACTGGAGGAAAGAAATAAATTCAGCTGCTCTTTAGCTATAAGAATAACCAACATGTTTCAGCAGTAACGGCCGTTATCAGGGGAAGAGGATGTACATACATATTCAGTGATATATAGCACAAGCAGCTTCTCCAGAGCACATAGACCAGAGAGTCAAACACAACTTAACAAAATCTTCACATTCAATATTCATTCATTAATTCCATTTGGGTCTCAGAGCAGCTGAGACATATTGTCTCACAAAGCTGAATTATTTGCATTAACACTTTTGCTCAATGGCAATCCCAGATAAGAGCAATTATCTTTGTTAGTACAAAACTACTAACATAATGCCAAAGTTGTAATAAACCAGAACTATCTTTTAATCAGAGAACACTAACAAGACCAAGGTCTTGTTTCCCCGGGGTTCTTCTTGGTTGAGTTATTTTAGAGTTTCTCCTGCATTAAATATGTCAATTTTACAACCTTTGCACACATATCTTTAAAATCTATAACATGTGTTCGCCTGGGTGACGATCCCCGACAACGGGACACCATCCCAGCTCTCTGCTTTCCTATTAGAAATGGATTCACTTTAAAGCAGCTCTGTGATTTAGGCCTCCCCATTTAAAATTCATAAGCTGGGTAGATTTTGTGGGATTATGCATGACTTCAGCTGCATGCTGGAGAGTCTCGTTGGGGAGGCAATTGGGTCATTAAGTCTACCATTTCATGTTGAGGGGAGAGATACAGTATCTGCACACCAGGTGCATCCCTCGTTACTGGATACCACAGACGGGGGATCCACAGCTACAGGATCATGTGTCACTGTGTTATACATGTAGTGAATGTATTGTTCAATCTGATAATGTGAATAAATGTAAACCGTTTATTTTTTTTATTTTTTTTGGCAGTGCATTGTTTTCTTTTAATGTGCTCTACTGTTTATAAAAAAAATAATTCGGCTACAACACAGAACTGTATATAAAATATTCTAATATTCTGACTTCTGTGCTATTAAAGTAAAGGGTTTTTTTGACAAAGAAGTACTCCTAATTCTCATTGTGCCTCTTTAAAATCCCAGCCTTACAACCCCTTTATTTTACGCTTAATCCTTATAATAACAAACAATAAATAATAACAATAAATACTAAACAATAACTTTTTTCCTGAAGTTATACACCAGTTGATGACAAAGTACTTTCAACCAAGGCAAACAGAGGGAATTGAGGGAAACAGCTAGGGCGGTTCTCCTCACAGTTCAAAAATACATGTACCAATGCCTCTAAAAGTTTACTGATAATAATGTTGTATCTAATAATCTGTGCAAAAAAATAAATGTAAAATTGACTATTTATGAGTTTAAGGGGCACTGTAACTTTTCCTTGACAAACAAAAGTTTATTCATCCCCCAAATCCAGGAAAAGGGATACCCATGTTTGTTAATTCACCTAATGCATGCTGGAGGATAACCCAAATGCACTGGGGGGAAGCAGAGAACACCTATCTATTAATGGACAACACTATGGCTTTACACTGCGATATAATAGCGTGTTTATTTTTTGAATTATCCTAGTTTCATTTGCCATAACTGATTACCAATACTATCAAAATGCTAGGAGCCTGTGTTGCCTTAATTTAAAATTTGAAAATATCATTGGGTCAGCAGTTCTCTAATAAGGCAGTCTGGGTGCCCTTAGTGGTGCCACTTTGGTAAACAATATGTGTGAAGCGAAAGTTCACAGCTAACAAATATAATGAGAAGTACATTCTCCCTGGTGTACGCAATGATTCAAACTAATTATTCATGACCTCATAGTGGCTTTGGGCGTTCAAGGGTATTCTAACAACAGCTGTGTGTCAAACTGTGAATTACCTCGACACAGACTTTAGATTATAGATCTTATGACACCTTTTTGTGCTGTAAGCGAAAGCTGTGGATGACATTAAGGTAGCATGGAAGTGAATAAAAACCTAACCGCTTTCATATAACCCCTTATCTTGGTTCAATTTAGTGAAACCGACTGGTTCTTCTAGTACATAAAAAGCGTTTCATGTTAGTGGGTCAACTTACAGGTATTTATCTAAATGTGGTGCCTTTAAGGGCAATGAACGCTTCTCATAGAAGCTGCAGTAAATACAGACTGTAAGAAGTTACATCAGTCTTCATGCACTATTGCTTTGGTCTAAAATAATGAGAAGAAACATTTGGCATGTCAATTAAGCAGCATGGTATAGTATATTTTATTGTATTTGATATAAAATTTTATGTGTTGGGTCAAGTTTGTTATCTCGAAGCGATGCTGCTCGCATTTCTATCATGAAATGCCAGCAAAACTGACAGTTTTTCTGTATTCATTTGTATTTTATGAATGTTAATATTATTTTCAGCACTCTTCATTTCACCACAGTACAGAAAGGATGCACCTGCTTAGAAAAGCTTCACTCTCAGTGTGTTTCCTTCCGTAAATAATTGAATTGAAAATTGGAAAACAGTGAGTTTCTCTTCTGCTCCAGCAACTGTCTGAGGCAATAAAAAAATATCTTGTCTAAATAGCACAATGGTAGTTTATCGGCAGCTTTCCGCCACTTCCTTCATGCAGCTGATGCTGTGTGCTGCTGTCTGTGGCAGACAGACTCATTATTTTGTTGTTTTGCAATTACGGGTCAAATGAATGAAATGCTCAAACAGGAATGTCACATCATTATTCTCATTTTCCAGTTTCTATCCACCAGAACATGCTTACATAAACCAATCAAAGGACATTGAGGGCACTCAGAAAGTTGAAATAGTCAAAACTATATTGTGAGAACATTCGAGATGGAAGCTTATTGACATTAATGAAACTTCCTGTACACATTGTCAGGCCATGAAAACGTGTATTTCCTCAATGACCTTCCTACAATGAGCAATGGGATCTATCATTTTTCCTAGATATTTTTGTATTTCCATGCCCCTGTCAGGGTTTAGCGACATCTGAATCCGAATGTTTTCTTGTCCTGTAGATTTATGCTTATTGAATCAGAAATATTTAAAGTGATCCAAATTCACATTTGCTAAACCAAAAGCGGTAAGTTTTAGTATAATGGTAAAGCTAAAACATTAGCACAAGTAGAAAAGAGTAATAAAGTCAGTGAACTGACTCAGCAATATTAAGCTAAATCTTGCTAACATTAGCTAACAGCCACAATAATCTACTGGTCATACTGGACCAAGAAGCTAGCAGCTAGCAAGATTGTGTATAGTGTTTCATTGCCTATTAATTAAACTTTTGATTTGCAAGAAGAATAATAGTATTTCTTCTTCTTCTTCTTCTTCTTCTTCTTCTTCTTCTTCTTTTCTTAGGAAGTAAAACCTAGTTTTCAGGGGTTCATCTCACTGTACTGTAACTAACAACAAAATACAATAAATCTCTTTTTATTTATTTAGGACATTAATGATCTATTTAATGTTGGAATAAACAAACTACTACTACAGTCTAAATGACAATGGCAGCATTCAAATTCTTATACATTCAAGGTATAATGTAGGTCAACCGAGTCTGCATCCATGTCTAAAAACCTAAATCCACACTGCCTTGACATATGAGAACATTGTCATTTCCCAATCTCAATTAATTAGGAAACTATGCTGTTTTGGACACTTCTCATGTTGTTGCTTCATCCCATAAAGACTGCAGTAGTCTGACTGACTGCAGAGGGTTTCGGGCAGTATGGTCAGTGCCAGAAACAGTTTGCCCCACACACATTTCATGTGTGCTACCAGTGTGACCACACACATTTAGCGTGAATCATGGTGTCAAGGCTGTGACCCTTGAAAGAGAAACGCTAACGCACAAAAGAGAAAAAAAAATATATGCCTCGATTCGCTCCTGTCCTGAAATCTCAATTTCACTCTGGCTCCTCCATTGCCTTGACAAGGTCAGGCTGGCAGCAGGAATTCGTCTCGCCCCCTAATCTGGAGATTACATTCTCGGCGGCCGGGCAAGGCCCTCCCTCCTTCCCTATCCCTTTCTGCCTCTCTCCCTGCAACCCTGCCAGCCTGGCTCTCTACTGCGAGGTAACGAGCCAAGACCCGCTTACAGTGTAGAGATAATGTCCACGGATTAAGACAGAGAGCCCCTCGAGTGGTGCCTCTTTCATTTCAGTATCCGGCCTGTGAAGCATCATAAATACATCCACTCAGTCAGAGACTCTATTCTGTGGATCTCTGTGGAAGTCAAACTCATGTGATCTTAATCCGCCAAACTAAGAGGTAATGGCTAGAGCATTAGACAAATACAAAATACATTTTCACTGCACAAACCATAGGATCTTTAGGAATGCTCTTGTCACCCATGTATACAAATTTCAAATGCTTGTGTAAGTAAGAACTTTAAAGTTCCCTAAAGATTCCCGGAGTTGTTCAAAGTGCACCAGCTTTTTTTTTAAGGCCTTTAAGGGTTCAGCTTTCCTTAAAGATGCCAGAATGTCTCCGGGCTCCTGCCGTGTGTGACAGCATTCCATACACTTCAGGCCTGTGTGGTTTGCTTGTCATTAGGATAGTTGCAGCATGCATTTCTCTTGGCACCTGTTCATTTAAAGACTCGCTCGCAAGGAGATTATCAAAGTGTTCACAACCTGCCAAAGGATTTTGCTTTACAAATTTGCCCTCATCCATGAATCCATGAGCAGCTGTGTAATAGATGGAGGTTTTATAGGATAAGACGGCAATAGGAGGTGTCGTGCAAGTATCCAGAGTTTAACTTGTTGTCTGTCGTATCACTTAATGTATTACATGTGGTTTAAAATAAAACTGAAATAGCAGGATTTTTTTTTTCAAAAGGTGAAGGACCAGGGAAAGAAAAGCAAAGTGAAAATACAAAACTACCTTAAATACATGAACAAAATTTTGGTGTTCTTAAGAGATTCCCCCCTAATAAGTTTCCAGGATTCCCCTGCCTGTGTCATAAGAAAGTGGGAAAAAAAGATAAAGCAGAAGCTTGTGAATGCATTAGCATGTATATTTTCACTGAGCAGTCCATGGAGGCAGATGCAGTGAGGTTCAAAAGAATTTAAGACACGCGTGCGTGGATATCACTTTTTCACCATAACCTGACTGAACACTAAGACCCACTGCTTCACAGATGATAAAGGTGTCAGAGGCACAGCCAAAATATTGGACACAAACTCAATGATTCAGTGAAGTTACCATATCAAGAATCAAGTCTTACTTCATCTTTAAGAAAGTAGACTTTTTGGCAGATGGGGATGTTTTGCTGAGCTGTTAAGAAACAATAAAATGTCAATTAAAGCATATTTACCAGAGAAAACAAGTAGCCCACGACTGATCATGAAAAAAACCTTTGAATTAATCAAGGTGTCTCAGTGACCTTGTCGTCACATCAACTCACTACAGAAGTGCTAAGTATATTTATGAATATTATAATAGGACACCTATAACTTGCTGACTATGCTATATACAGAGGGATGTAGGTTCCAAAGCAAATTTATAGAACATTCAAAACTGTAGCCTTAAAAAATGCTGAATATGAAATGAGTTCGATCCTCAAACAAACCTTTTTTAGGTTAATAAAATTCCCCCATACATAATTCATAATAATTCTCATCATAAAATATTCTGTTTTCACACAATGCATTAGAAAACATCAGACTGCTCAGAAGTTTCCTGAAAGCAGCAGGATGAAGATGCTTTACTATTGAGGGTTTGCAGATCCATCGGAGGAACTGTAGATAAATCACATATACTGTAAGATTCAATTACAGATAGAGTTTAACTGAAAACATACAGCAGCTGCGTTTAATCCAAACCAGACAAATTCTGTATTAGCAAAATAACATGCGCTTGTTTTGCCTTTTTTAGCTGCTTTTAGGCCTGCCAGGGTTGCCATATCGGAAATCTTATATTAGAGAAGGTCTTGAGGTGGTCCCCAATAGTTAGAGGAAGGTGCTAAACTGAAAGTGGACAATTAGGCTCAAACCCTCAGAAGCCTACTCTCTTGATTGAAGCACAATTATGCACTTACGAATGCAGCACAATGAAATGACCTGTCTAACCTAATGAAAATGAAAGATATATATAACATATATGTAAAACAGGCTGGAAATATGATATTTGTTTGTTTCATCTATTAATTTGAGGAACGTCACAGTCCCCTCAACGCACCACACAAATCTGATGTTTTCAGCTCTTCAGTGGAGCCAAAGCTTGAGTGGAGGCAACGATTAAGTCACATGCTTTATTTATGTCATGATTTATTCGCCAAGTCTGTTTCCACTGCACTTTGTTGCATTATTCGCTTTTGAAAATGTGCATAAAAATAGATGGATGGAAATGCACTTACTGTCTTGTTTCAACATGAAATACATCATATTAAGAATCTATTCTGGTGTTGGCCAGGGATGATTCAGCCCCGATCTGCTGCTTATTGGAAATACTAATTCTCCAGGTAAACAGAAATTACGCATACAAGTACATGACGAGCCTAATGCACGGTTACCCACTGCACATAATGGTAGGGGAACCTCTATGATAATTGAGGCTAATAAAAGTGGAATGTATTTGCAAAAAAAACAACAAACAATAAGTGCTAAGGCCCATCCTACATCCCAGACGTGGTCACACCATACACCCCAGCCCCTCCACTACACACCAAAATCTGAGTTTGCAGTCCTGGCTCCACAATGGTGGAACACGCTCCCCCCTGAAATCAGGACAGACTAAAAGCTCATCTGCACCTTGGCTCATAAAAAAGCCTTTCTCTATCTGTTATCGTTCCTAAATGTAGCACTTGAAGCAGTTCGGCATGTTTGATGAAGTTGATGCACGATTTTTGCAATTCTTGGGTTGTCTCCACACGGTTCAAAGCACTTAATTGTAAGTCACTTTGGATAAAAGCATCAGCTAAATAGGTAAGTGAATAAATAACACATGTAATGAGAGTCTAATTCCATTGCAGGAACTTTTTATGCATCATTGGTCAAGGATAAGCCTCCATTATACCAGAGGTGGACCACATGATCTGACCTGATACTTAACAAAACGGCCTCTAAGAAAGTGTTGGTCTACGACCAGAAGACGCCTATTGATTGTTCTCTGCTCAGATTATAGATGCATCACTGTCTTTGTTTAGCAATCCACAGCACCAGTGCAGCCTGTAATGCTTTCTCTTCATTAGGCAGACCACTGTGTACAACAAAACACCAAGCCTCAGTAGATGTTTGTCCAAATAAACAAGGAGGAGAGAAAAGGATAGAGCTGCAAAAATAAATCATTTGAAACATATATTAATTAATAATAAATCATCTATCTGGTCACACCCCAACCTCAACAATAAACCTTTTACCTCAACATGAAAAGACCACTGCAAGGCCGCTTTATCCCACAATTAACATAAGCTGATGTTTATCGGTTCGACGTCCCTTTGCCTAATGAAGTTTCCCATAAAACTGTCATTAGGATGTGAAAGGGTGGGGGCCCGGGGAGGATGGGGATTTGAGGATGAAAATGAAAACTGTGCAGCTTAATGTACATCATTATCTGGGACTCATCTCAGGCTGCATTATCAAAATACACTGAATCATCATAACTGATAATAACCAGACCACCTTCATTTTTTATTTCAATTACTCATCGGGTGTCAATTAAAACTGCAGACAAATGCTCGAAAGCGTGCGAGTGCCTCTTAAAAGCATTTGGTGCTGGCTTGCGTCTTCTGTTATTCTGGTAAATAGAGAAATTCATTTCCACACTAAGTCAGCGAGCATTAGGGGAGCATTAAAGGGTGAGCAAGTGGCTGTGATATTATCACATGCATATTATTTTCTAAGATTTTCCAACATGTTGTTGAACAAATACGCTTGCCTCTCAGCGTCGCTTGTCGTGTGATCGCCAAAGAAGCTCAGTCAACCTCTGTTCCTAATGGAGCCAAATCAATTAGATTGCAGTTTGTCATCTTTTCATGGCAGTGAGCATCAAACAATTCAGCAAGGAAAAAGATCAATATTGCAAATGAAATAAAGCACTTGAGGTTCAGAGATACACTCATTTCCACACAGAGACGGAGACAGTGTTTGGCATCAACAGCGAGGGGGCTGGCAGAGACTCTCTGGATCAGCTCTGCTAATACATCCTCTGTTGTTTTATTACCACAGATTATCTGACAGTTTTGTATTTGGGATTAATAGGCGATGCAGCTGAGTACATGATGAAACAGTAAATGGACACGCCTGATTTTGTCCATGTATAAAATTCATTTAAATCTATTACAGATTGTTCATTGCTTACTAAACATGAACGTGGATCTACACTAGGTCCTTAGAGAGGGACATGATGGTTCATAGTAGAACTCACAGCATTATTATTCACTGTTGAAAAATTTGAATTTCAGTTCAATCCCAATGGCCCAAACCAAAGGATCGGTGTTTTTCAGGCTGAGAAACATAACACCATATTGTACATGCAGAAAAGGGGCCCTCCACGGATTGAACACGTGAAGTTAAGCTTCACGAGGAGTAGCACTCAGTCGGTAAAATATCTTCTGTTGCTCTCTGAAGGAAGCTGTGGTCTGAGAAAAAAAAAACATAATCAGGGTTACCTCAGCTTGGGTTTGAGATTGAGAATATATTTATAGACAGTCTGCGTCACAAGCTGTTGAGATTGAACAACATAGAGTATCTCATTAGAAACACTATTGAGTTGCTTCACGGGAAGTGTAGGATCCAGCATTTTTGGAACTAAGGACTAAGTCAGGACAGGATTTCTTTTTTTTCTTTTCTTTTTTTTCACAACCGGTTTGTTGATGTTAGAGCTGCAACAATTAGTTGATTAATTTATTAGCTATCAACTATTAATACTACACTGCAACTACAATCAACTATTTTGATAATCAATTAATCTCTTTGATGACTTTTTTTAAGACAATCATCCAAATGCTCTGATTTCAGCTTCTCAAATGTGAATATCTCCTGCTTTCGTTACTCCTCTATGACAGTAAACTTATATGTCTGGTATATCTCTGAATATCTACGGTAAAATTTTCTGTACCAACTAATCGATTAATCAATAAAACAATGGACAGATTAATCAGGAATGAAAATAATTGTTGGTTGTAGCCCTACTTGATGAACCCTGCAAAGCCCTATGAAAACAAAAGTAGTAGCTGTGTTGCTGTGTAGTACCACTGTGTACACTATTTGGTAATTAATAAAATATTGCTATTAACTCCTGTATTTGAGGTAATACAGTCATGAAGTAGTTGCAATAGTAAATGTTAAAGGCTCTGTACTATGTGTGTATTAAAAGAAAAGCCATCAAATACAAGCTACTTTCACCAGCCAGTAATATGAGATACTTTCTTCTGTTACAACCTAAAAAACTGGTTAAGAACTGCAGACATTTATAAATGTCAAAGATGTGACATATGCTTTCAAGTGGCTTTGTTGCAGTCTCTCATATCTGCCTAACTGTCTGAAAGACCCGCCTCTACTCCTGTCTACACTCAAGACTCTTGTCTTGTATTATTTATGACTGAAAATAACTTGTAAATGTACCACTCTAAAGCTGCAGCAGGCAACAATTGAACACAATACAACACAATATACAATATATAGTATGTAAAATATAATAGAATGCAAAACCTTTCACATCTATCTATCTTTGCTGCACGTGTTACTCCACTAAGCCCCTCCCAGTAAATCAAGTTTGTATGGTAGCAGAAGGAGCCGGTTGCCCTTTGACACCTCATCCCTTATAGGACTTGCTCTCCATGGCGAGAGCCTTGCCAGGACCCCGGTCCCTCTCACCAAAACCATTTTTTTCAAATACTCCCCTCCAGTGCTCGGCGGCTCAGGGCAGAGCGCCCGAGGCTTCAGAGACAGTTGCAACAACATCTAACAGCAGGATGAGAGGCTAGCACACCACGGTTATTCCCCACTGTTTGTTATCAGGCCACTCGTCGATGCTAGCACAATGCATCGCATATAATCCATGTGGAGCTAGGACATGTTCAAACACATGTTTTGTACTATACACGGCTGCTGGCAAAGGAGGGATGGGCAGTCGTTTGATTGCTGGGGGGCTGTTTCTCAGACATTGTGTTTGAAAACTTCTGAAACCGGGCGTTGAAAATATCGAGCTTGACTGAGTGAGAGCATGTGCGAGGTGGATTCTTGCAAATGGGATTAGGGGCCTCAGCAGGAGCCAGATCATCCGTCTCATGTACTACCGTTAGGATTTACTGACAGCAAATATGCCAAAAAAAAATTGTTTCATAAGTTACCTACTAAACCTTTAATCTCTGAGAATTTCATTTTTATTTTCTCCGGAATATTAGCCCCCTCGCTGCCTCTAATACGCTGTCGTAGGTAAGTGTAGCATAACTCTAGCCTAACTTAGCTCTCTTTGAATGTATAAAAAACAACCATAGCATTAAAGACGGTGGCTCAAACACATGATGGGATTGATCAGTGTTGCTATTTTAACCAAGCTAAGAGTCTACAGACACCTCAGTGGCTCTGTGTGACTGCAATTAGGTGCAGTGTTGCTTTGAGCAAAATGTTCAAATGTTCACATTTGCTAATAAGCACTAAGCACAAAGTACAGCTGAGGATGATGGGAATGTCATTAGTTTTGCGGGTCATAAACCAAAGCGTTGGGTAAATTAAAAGTTTGACCTGACGCTGCAGCTAGATGAAAAGTCAGTGGATCAGCAAAGTCACAAATGTGTGGGAACACAGATGTCTGTAGAAAATGTCTTGTCAAATGTCTGGACAAGCAGTGGAAAATGTCTTGACCAAAAACCCTCATTAGAATGAGATAAATGGTTATTACCCAACACCTCCTTGAAATTAAGATAAATAAAACACGGGAAAAAAAGCCAAGTCAGATAATACTCGCTGTACCGCTATAGTCAAGATGTAGTGAAAAATCTAGTTTTTTTACGGATGAAAAAAAATTGTTTGCATTTCAAAGTGCATACAATTTAATTGTGAAATTGAGGCACCAAATCCTGTTTTAAATATTATGTGAATGATTCTGCAGTGACTTGACTTGTCTGATTTTTTTTCACTCTATTAAAAATGCAGTGAGAATGTAAAGATGTTAAGAAAACGGACCTCTAATGTCATACTGCGTGCTCATCGTGACGCTAATACATTACAGATGACTTTATTAGTCAGGGGTTTTCAAATAAATGTTTGTCAGAAATTGCTCACATTTTGCTGATAAAATAACCCTTAAAATAATGACCATTTAATCCCAATGCCACTAGCTATGACCACTACTGTTAACTTTGCCCGCTCACATTCTCAGTACACCTTGAGTCCCATTATAGATAAGAGCATCTTTTATGTAATGGGTTGGGAAGAATTCATAATTGCTCTTGAACAAAATGCTATTTAGCTCTTAGTATGTACTTATTTTTGACCTTCTCAAGTGCAGAGAAGAGCTGCTGGGGAGTAAATTACATGTAAGACATGTAAAACAAGACATACGATTTAAAAGAAAATGTCTTGATTAAGCAGGGGTCAGACATTTTGAAGAATAACCAGATGCCAAAAAAATATTCCAGACTTACAGCTCAGGGAGCAGGACCGTGACGAGTTATGAGGGAGATCCTAATGAGTCTCCGAAGGCTCTGAAGAGGGAAGAGTGACTCTGTGCTGCGTTAACAGAGTTGCTTAGGCCAGCTGCACGGATGATATACCTCCTATGAGGGGAAAAATCCCTACCATCCTGGCTCAGCTCTGATTTTATTTCTTTTCCTTCCTCCTCCACTTTGCACTTACATGATCCTTCTATGGCCACATGAATATTTCAGGCCACTAAGGCTCCAAAAACCTTTGCACTCCTTATTTTTGGTGGCTTGTGAATATTTTTGTGATCTGGGGAACTGAAGCCTACTCTACCGTTGCGCTCAAAGTTATAAGTCACTCAGGAAGAAGGCATCGGCTGCAAATGTAAAATGTCATAACTGGTGCGCGGAAGATGTCATGATCTGAGCTCCTCGATACACAGCGGGATAAATCTCCGGTTTACAGTTTATAGATGCTTACTGAAAGAAAATGTTTTGGCCATGAACTCATCTCCACAGGGGAGGGAAAACCAACAGCTCTATTTTGTGTTTGGTGAATACACTCCATTTCTTTTCCTGTTGCCCTGTGACAGATTGTCTCTTCTGGGACTGCAACAAAACACTGAGCAGAGGAGGAGAAAAAATGCATATGTCTGTCTATTATCTTCTCTCTTCTTTTTTTGATAGAACATTAAAGGTTTATTTGTACTTAGCTTGATAATTCAGGTTTGACACAAAGGACAGTAAAGAATTCATAAAAAAACATTTCCGTTTGAAATGACCCATCGTGTCATTCTCATATGAATCACCAGATTTATAGGCAATGTATATGCAGAAATTCTCTAATGAGTCTGGGGAACTAATTAAATAGTTATGTGATATTTTCCACATATCTTTTGCCAAACCTCCATTACATGACTGTCAAAAGTTTAATTACAAAAGGAGATTAAAACGATTTCACAATGATCAAATATTAATACAGCTAGTCTGATCATTTCTCTTGGCCCTCATATTTCTTAATAATAACCTGACCTGTATGGGTTATTTTTTCTTGCCAAAGCATTTGTCTGCGGGAGACTTGACCTCAATGAAAAAGCAGCTGAGGATTAGTCAAGATGAAGCTTTTGTCTGACGTTCTGAATTGTATAAGTTTGGTTAATTGTGTGTATGATCACCTCTCAACTAGATAAAAATCCTTAGAGGATTTTAGAGGTTTCAAATGAGATATTCTCTATATGTACTTTGCGCAGCTTTGGACACAGTTTGGACTACGGTGAAAAGTACTTCAGCACCCAGTCAGTGCCCCATGAAGCCCTATAGAGTTACAGTAAGTGATATCCTTGAATGGCCAAGAAATTGATACGTACTCCTCTCTTATTTCCAGGCATGCACACTGAAAGCATTGTTCACTTTTACTTTTCTGTGCACCTTTCACTTTCAAACTGAGGCTGCTAAGGTGCTAAATTTAACAGAAAGGGCCAGGGTGGTAGGCTATCACCAAGACGGCAAACCAAAAAGATTACATACAAGGTTTAATCTGCAGTAGCAAATTAGGATGCTAAACATTCACCCATGAATTATACATTCCAGAGTGGAATTACATTCAAGCTAATTACTGGTGTTCAGTAAAGCTTAATTTATTTTACTTTGGCCTGTTTTACTTGCAAATATGGAGAATTAACTTCAGGTTCTCCTCAGGCTTTTCAACAAAAAACAGAGAGACTTCATGTATTAGTATGATATGGCTGCAGTATTATAATTTAGCCTGGTTGTTGAGTAGCTCGATGGTTTTTGGTAGCTAAAGAAAAAGACACACCACTTTAAGATTCAGATCTTTATATTCTGTCTTTACCCATCAATCAAGTTTTTTATTTTTTTTTAGCATTTTATGGCAAATATGGCGTGAACATATGTTTTTAAAAAGTAAGTCAGTATTTTCTACTTAAAAGAATTTTTTGACACGGGAAATAAGCTTCTTCTTTATGCTAAGCTAAGATATCTGTCAGACATTAGAGCAAAGAAAGCAAATATGTGTATTTCCCCTAAAAGGTCAAACCTTTCTTTAAAGGTTAAAGCTGGTAATATTTTTTTATCAGTTTCACACTCTGTCCTGGTGCTGTGTATTCATTCACTACTGAAAATAATCCCCCAAAACACACTAATTATTATAAATTTTTAATGTTTCCTAATAAGCACCATCCCCAGCTGTTTTACTTCTTTTTTTTGGTCGTTGTTGACAGTAAAAAAAATGTAAGATTTCAATTTAAGCAGAACTTACTGGCACTCTCCTTACACCATCTTGTTACTGTATGAAGGTTTACTGCAAGCCAGCATGTGGCATATAGTGCATCACATAACATTAAATATTTGTATGGCATCTCTATTTTGCTGCTTTTAGTGGTCAGGTCAGCCGCATGATCAGGTCAGATGCGTGATCAGATACATCCTTATATCTTTTCTGTACAGTATTGCTGCGCAGTGAGCCCAGAGAGGCAGAGAATGACAGAAAGAGAGATGTTGATAGAGGAGGGAAGGAGGGAAGCCAGAGCGTGAGGTGGAGGGGTGGTTAGCAGTATGCAGCTGGGGCCGGCTGTGCTGAACGGGCAGCAGCCAGGCTGATGGATTACACCGGCTCTCTCCTGGGTAAACGGACACCGCCACCCCTCCCCTTTTAACAATGTCTCAGCCTGTATCGTCATTGAAATGTCTCCAAAGATGGAGGTGAACATGCAGCTGAGCCACTTAATCTGAGAGGCTACATTTCTACCACAAGCAGTGGATTTGAGAGACCCCTGCAAAAGATCTTTTCTAAACAAATCTGATATCATTTTCGCAGAAATGTCTTGTCTACCAATACCAATTTTCTGTGCGAGCCAAGAGCAGCTCTGAAAAACAAGACAATCCAGCCGCTCATCGATTCAGTCAAGACTAATTGCCGGGAAAGAAGCCCATATAGTTTTCATACACATCCTATCTCATTGTCATTTGCAGCGCAGCTATGAGTGGAGTGACTCTGCAGGCATGGCTTCACAAGTTATGACACCAGGGATCACCATTGCCTCTCCTAGTATGAATAAAGCATATCAGGGCCTGCTGATAGCTACACAAGCCACTTCAATCAGGTCTGTGCTAAAAGGCCGCGTTGCTTAAGAGTGTACTCTGACTAAATAAATAATGAGAAATGTGAATGTGGAAGAGCAAAGCAGTGCAAATTAACCCCCCCTCCCTCCTCTAAACACACACACTTTCCCATTTCCCTTCCTAGTGTCTATGTCGAGGGGCTGTCCTCATGTTTCACAGCTACAAACTGAGTCCTCAGTAAAGCCCTTGACATTTTCTCAACTACTTCATCAAGCTTTCAAGCAATGAAATCCCACAGCCATGCCCCCTGTCTAAATGCTTCCCTGGGTTGGCTTGCTGGATTGCAGAGTTACAAATTACAGTAACAGTAATTCAATCACAGGACGTGTAACCCCTTCTTACAGTTAAGCACCTGCGAGATTTGTTAAGGAAAGAACTGAAATAAAAAATCTAAAAGTTTCTTATTCCCCTAAAAGCGTGGCCTGAGGCAGAAGAGCTGTAAAAAAAATTGTAGATGAAACAATTACAGTTGCAAATAACTGTAACATATTTCACATAACAGTTGGGTAATTGTAATAGACCATTTTCATGAAAAATACTCTAAATGGCTGGCAAGTGTCCACTGACAGTGTATTCTGGGACATCTCAACCATAGTCAACAGTTGAATCATCATTTCTAACTGTCAATCATTTCTTAGGCTATACTGTAAGTAACCTTGACAACAACACTGATGTTATATTAATGATTTAACTCACTAAACGTGATAGGCCTAGTGCACACTTTTTCCAGGAGGGCTGCACTTAATCAGAGTCAGTCTTGTGATTACTTCATTTTATTAATGCTAAATGGCAAAATATGTTTGTTTGTTTGCCTTTGCCTTCCAAACTGACCTAGAGTATTTACAGGCTTTCTGATCTGATGCTCTTTTTGGCAGGACATCATTTTTTTGCCAGTGTCTTCCAAAACTGTTCCAAATCACCCTTCCAAAAACGATTCATATCATTATGGTCAAAGTTTGGTTAGGTTTCGGCACTGAAACCACTTTGCTAGGGTTAGGAAAACATTTTGGTTTGGGTTAAAATGTTAGGGTTAGGGAACTGTCATCATCATTAAAAGAAAGCATTCGTTGACTGTTTGGCAGAAAACTGGAAATGAGCGGTCTCCTGTTTCAAAGTCTGCCACAGGGTTGGAAATGAACCTTTTTGTCCACCTGCCACTGTGGCTGATCCACCATTGCTTCTAGTGGACAGGAGTCATAATACACACAGCCGCTGAAGGTCTTTCTCGGGTAAGAAAAACCCATAAACATTAATCGTTTTTAGGCATTTTCGCAACTTAATCAATTCATTCTCACAGATGGTATTATGTCTCTGTCGTCTGTAAGATGTCAGTAGCCAGTAAAAAAGGCCCATCCCGAGTTCCCTGAGCCGGAAGAAATATCTTCAAATTGATTGTTTTGTCCAACCAACAGTCAAAGATAATAAAATATATAATAAAGAACAAAGAAGCAAATCATCACATTTGAGAACAAGCAAACATTTAGCTTTTTTGTCAATCATGTTTTGTCAGTCAACAAATGAATTATTAACTGGTGTTTTAGCAATATTCACCAGCGTGGAAAGATCACTTGCTTTGTGTCAAGCTGTTCTTTGCTTCCCTTATCCATTTTCTCTTGCAATTCTCACCCTCTCTATGTTTTTGAACATTTTGAGAAATAGTATGTTACTGTGTTGGAGTGACTCTGTGGATGGCATTATTGATTGATTAAAAATAACCCTTGCTACTTTGATAGCTCAGTCTTCAGTAGGTCACCATATCTGATTAACCTTTTGTACGTGGCCAAGCTTTTAAAAGCGGGGGAGACATTAACAGAGCCTCACTATATTCTGCTCCTATTCTAAGTGATTAAATCAATTGTGAGTGCTTAGTCTCACTTCAGGCCCTTGCTGTAGGAGCGATAGTGTTGGCCTGCTGAATCCGTGTTCGCTGAGTCACCCGGCGTGCACTGCCAAGCACTTACCAGATCCCCGGGAAGCACATCAAACCTGGGATTTTATGAAAGAGGATACTGCGGAGAACCACGATGGGAAGCCGGCTTGGTGACAAGATCAAGGGAAAGAAAATGAGAGAAAGAATAAGCGCCTTTGTGAGGCTCATTGTGCTTGGTCAAAGCCCGAAGCGGAGGCAGAGCTGGTCCTGCGGCTGCTCCCACCTCTATGGCCTGGTGGTCCGAGGTCACAAGTTGCTTGTGGGCTTGAAGTTGCAAGGAAGTCTGCAAGTCTTAATCTTTCCACACGGAGCTTATCGTGGAGATTTGTTCACCATCTTTATTAAAGATATTGAATTACAGAGCGTTTTTCATTTGCGCAGTGGATTTTTCTTCCCTTCTTTATCCTACCCCATAGGAGGCGATATGTGTGATCAAGTAGCGAGGAAACCGATGGAAAATAATGACTCAGTGTTACAGGACTGGCCTGTGGGCAGAGATTAAGGAAATGAAAAAGGGTTCATGGAGTTATTCATGTGCTCTCCCAGTCTCATTATCGACCACACACCAGAGGGGATGACACTTTGGCTCTCAGCACCTGCGTCCCTCACAGCCCCACTAACTTTGCCATGACACCAAACAATATCAGGACAGAGAAAATTAAAGCTGTAAGTGAACAGTGCAGGGGAGTAGTGGCAGGAAGGGAAGGCTATAACGATGGTGCCCGGTTGAACTCTTTCACTCTGCTGACTGACAGCTCGAATGTTGGAAACCCAGAGTGGATGTGAGCGGATGTAGCTTTTGTTGCCTTTCAAGGTTGCTTTTGGGATTGTGTTCACAATTGCACCATACTTAGCAAGTTAAAACTGTGGATGGAGATGATTTATGGGAAAGATAATTAACACATGTTCATAAGTGTTCTCTGAGAGAAGGAAGTAAATAATTAGGAAAAGCAGTGGATTGTACGGTCTCTGTTGGTTTACACACTGCACGAAAGAGTGAATGTATGGCACTTGACTGTGCACATTCTTTTCTTTTCACTGTCTCATTTAGTCATTTTGGCAAACAGACATTTAAATGTACAGTATCTCTAACGTGAGTGGGTGGTTTGCTTTGTATGGGCCACCGTGGTTTAAGATTGAGCTGCTACACCAACTCCTCCACACCTCTGAAAGCTTTCTCGCCTAGCATCTGCAGCAAAATGCACATAAATACTCTGGGTATAGCTGGTGTTATGGGGTAGCATTCATTCTGCAGATTGGAGTTTTTGTTCTACAAACATTTTTCAGAAGCAGAGCGACTCTGGAGGCAGATGGTTCGGTTAGTTCTCAATGTGCAAAGCTCGGGGAAAAAAACGTTGCTTTCTGGGAAGACCAGCCAACTTAAATGGCGGCGAAAGAACCTTTATCAGACTACATATAAAAATACAATGACTTTTTTTTTTCATTTATACATGAACTGTATGCAGTGGTGTAAGTATATATATTCTCAGGGCGCATTACTTACTTCTCCTTAAATGCCACTAATGTGTTTACCTGCAGCAACATCCTGTTATTCATAAAGAAACTGTACACAAAGCCAGCTTTAACTTTTTATAACCTTGGAAGCGAACTTGGAAAGATTTAATTCAGACAGGTGTGTGGCTGTTCTCAGATTGTTCTTAGATGTGGCGTGCAATGTTGAATTAATCCAATATTTTCATATTCGCAAAGGATCAAATGACGATGCGTTTCTGTGCTGGAACAAGCCAAAACAGAACATACTGGTAAATTTGTCAGTGTGAAACCACCAGCAGGTACAATTTCCCAACTATAAGAATGCATTGATTTAGTGATAATTTCTACACATTTACGCATTCTGCAACTTTGTTACTAATAACTTTGCTGTGCATTCAATGATCATTTTTGCTAAACAATAAAATGCTCTAAGCGCTGCAAAGAGGGAAAGACTGCTACTAATGTTAGCAGTAGTTAATGTGCATGGATTAGGCTCCCAGGTGTAGTTGGGTTTCCTTTTAATTGAGAAGTGTGAGAAATGTATTCCAGGTGTTATTAAAGACTGATATATTGCATTTACTGGAGGTCATTTTTTTCTATTGAAATTAATTCTATTGAAGTAGGTTGATCTGGTTATTGATGTTTAATGATTGATTTGCTTACCAGTTTAGCAGAAAAATTTTCTTGGCGGTGGTCAGATATGAATAACGGGTTTCTGTATTTGATTGGGAGGTTGATTTGTGCAATATCTCCGAGCAAGGAGAGGGATGGAGATAATGGATTCTCGCAACATAATATACTACATAATATAATACATAATATACTGTCCAGAAGGAGTGAACTGGTTGACATATCCAGGTAGCATGAAAATAATTGTCTCTGCTGCGTAAAGTGCATTGTGAAGAGATATCTGTGTCAGGTAAACCCATTTTAAGCATTTTTCTTTGAGCAATATCAATTCTAAGAATAGTTTTATACTGTGTAAGTTGCTCTCAAAGCCCACCTAATAGTTTTTTCCAGATCTTTTAACTGCACCTCAAGGTCTTCGTCAGTGGATGGTGTTTGTTCAAACTGACTCAAGACTTACTCACACTCTGCAAACTCTGACCAAAACCATGTGATGAGGTTTAAAGTTATGGATAAAGCCAATTAGTAATAACCTTGAGTTAAGATTGTTTTGTCATTCAACACAGCACTATTGAAAGTGATTCAATAATTGACTAAACTTGTAAATTATTAACAATTTAATGGTGATAATTAGTCCAAAAGGTGAGTTTCCAAACAGCAGCTTAGGACCAGAGGGTGGATGGATATGTATTGCTCTATTCTGGGGTTATGCATTTCCTAGAACTTAAATACACACCATAGTTTGTAAATGTGTGAGCAAGTGTAGGTTTGCATAGCAACTTCCTCTGCTACCCCTACACCAGTGCATTTCTGATGTTGCCTAGATACTGTAGCTGCAGGCTGCTATGGCTCATTTGAACTTAGAGGTTATAGCTAACTCGGACAGCTCAGTACAGTCAGATGTTATATATGTGGGGACCAATGCCTCCCTCTTCTTCACTGTAATGAACTCTCTTGTTCTAAAAAAGATAAGTCCTGTATGAATGATATAGTGGTCTGTGCATCTGCATCTGGGCCAATCCTGCTGACAGAAATGCGGCAGAATGTGCAGGCTGACACAGACTTCCATCTCCCGTGGTTGCCGCCGCAGCCAGGCTGTCAGGAAGATGAAAATATGCCTGGCTTCATTTAGTGCTGTGGGGATCCTGTGGCGAAAAGGGGCAGGTAGAGCTAATGGACTACTCTAGGACACAGTGGGGATGTCGACTCAGCAACGCCGCCGGCTGTCTCTTCAGGACGTACCATTTTTATGACAATCTCTCCGAGGCCACAGCAGGCATATGGGAGGGCCCAGGAGCCATCACCTCTGTGCCCAGATTGTGCAGGATTTACTGTAAACAAAATCCATTATCAGGGAATTTCAGGTTATTTTGAGAACCAGCTGTAGTGACATAAATCAATTGGGCTGCTCTTTTGTACACTGCAAAAAAATAACAAGTCATTTAACCTAGGATTGAAATACACACGCTGCTGGAATAAAAAGCTTTTTCTGATCAAGTTTTGATATCAATGTAGCAATTTGTTTTATTTCAAGATTTGGTTTTGTCTCAAAAAAGGTGGATTGTTTTACGACCAAAATGCCTTAAATGAAATCTCTGCATGGTGAGTGTGTGCATACGCAGTACGAGCAGGTGTATGTACCTCAACTGCATATATATCCATGTTTTTGCATGCCCCTCTGTGTAATCACACATTTCTGCTGCTAACCG
This sequence comes from Lepomis gibbosus, assembly GCA_029875015.1. Lineage (NCBI taxonomy): Eukaryota > Metazoa > Chordata > Actinopteri > Centrarchiformes > Centrarchidae > Lepomis > Lepomis gibbosus. The sequence goes on along the minus strand of JAPMOB010243021.1, from coordinate 11,229 downwards.
AGAACTAGTTCTATCATGAGCTGTCAGTCTACCAGAGCAATAAGAGAGATACAGCAGCTGCACTGATTGACAGAGAGGAAATTGGAGTGTCACATGAAACATGTTAACCATATTTTGCTGCGTGTTGTCACCCACTGGCACGCCGCTTCACTCAAGCGACGAGAGCAGGGAAAACAACAACAGGAGTAAAGATTCAAGGGGAAGGAATAGCTGAAATTGTTTCACAATTATTGTGCATCTTAACAACTAGGTAAGATGTGTGGTTTAAGGCCTGCACTCTCTAGCTCTGGGTATATTGTCTGACAGTAATCTTTGACAGCGTTGTCAATGTCAGCCCCACGACTGAGACGTAGGAGCAAATAAGGCTGTGAAAATGAGGAGAAAAAAGGGACTGTGAAGTGTATGCATACTCTTCAGGATGACAGTTCACAGTGTAACATATTGAAGACTTGTCTTTATGTCATCTGAAAGAGAGAATCTGTCTCACACCGTGGCAGAGGCATGTGTAATACCTCACTGCATCACCACCCATTGCATCATTAGCATGGCAGCTCCGAGCTGAAATATATAGGAGGCAGCTGTCCACTGGTGTCGTCAGGTTCACCCAGTTAGGGTCTGAGTTTGTGCTTTAAGCCGGTCAGAATGAAATTGCACCCTACAGAGTTAATGGGTCATTTCAGTCTGCACAAAAGCATCTGGGCAGTTGTGGCGCTGTCACAATGGCTGATAATAGAAAGTGTGTTTGAGACTTGGCAGTGAAAACTCTCCATTAAATGATCTCTGTGAAAATCACAAAACACGCCTTTGAAGCACATACATGCCAACTGTGGGCAGGTGATAATGGGATGGAATCGCAGCAGCTAAAGGTCATGCACATGTTATGTGTTGCTAACTGTGCTGCTGGTAGAGAATATCTTCCAGTCTTGTTCATTTTATGTTGTGAAAAATAAAAAATGTACCAATAAAACCTTTAAAAACACATTATTGACTAAAAACCCTTTACAAAATATTTTGTATTGAGATGAATACCCTTACTAGCATTTAACTCATAAAAAAGAAGCATGAACTCACCTTAAAGGTGGGATATGCAATTCTAATGCAATACATGTTTTTTTGTCAGATTCAGTTAATATCTCCTCCTCACTAGCTGTCCATTCTGTGTGCACAGAAAAAAACCCAGTGTTTGTACACAGCCCCTGGCTCTGTAAATGGGAAACAAACAAAGTGGCTTGGACAGAGCCACACAACACTATTCCAGCCATGATTTGTGTGTCGGGTAACGTTAAATGACTTGCCCATGGACATTCAGCTTACTTTCTAGTTTGCCAAGATACGCTGTTGTTGGGCAGGAGAGCTGTGAGTCTCGCTGTCTGAAGCTGCTGTGCTGGCTCTGGGAAACCGTCTTGTCCTTGTTGCATGTTAGCTTCGCAGCAGCAACTGTGGCGACAGTTTGCTAACCCAGAACTTGTTTGTTCCATTACTTGCTGCGTCGTTGTTTGCTCTATATCATGGTATTTTTCATGGTACTGGATTTCTCCAGAATTGCGTACCCCAACTTTAATAGCAGTAAGACTAAACAAGCATGAAAGGTAGTGTATTGTTACATGTGAGTCAGTTATTTTTGAGTCCTTGTGCTGGATTCACTTATTTGAAGAGACTTTGTCACGGTGTAAAAGTGAAAACAGTGTTGATCGAGGGCCAGATATTGCTTCTATACACAATTGTGTTGTTATGCAGTGCCAAAACCGTCATTACACATTGCTATGCAAGAACATTGCATATCCTGTTTATTATTATTTTAACATTGCCACAAGGCTTTTTTCATGGTGCCAAAGAAGCTGTGTTATAATTGTTGTGTTTTCTACCCTGCTTTCCAGAGCTTTCAATTAACACTGTGCAGTGGCATTAGACAGCCTATACTGAATAAAATATAATTTTCAAAACATGTATTTGACCCTTAGTGCTCTCCCCCTCCACCTTTTAGCACTGCAGCTGGCTTTAAATTTAGGAAATTCAATGCCAAGTCTCCCCACTTCCATTTCTGGCTCTGAATATCTGAGAGTAATTTGGACCAAATTCAACTTTTACACATTCAGACCTGTGGGTGCAAAACACTTAACATGTGATAAAAAAAGTTATGACTTTTGCAAAAAAGATGCAGACATCAAGTTGACTGGAATGCATCCTACAATTACTATTCATTCACAATTATCATGTGATTATTATATCTTCATAACTTTGTTTTTTTTGTATTTGTTTGTCATTTCATTTTGTGATGGAATAATATTTACTTTCAGTGTCTAAATTAAATATGTTTTTTTTATATTATTTCCACAATAATGAGGTTGACAAAGGTAGTTGTTTTAAGACATTACACTAAAAAAAGGCGTTAGTATATATTTAGTATATATTTAGTATAGTTTAGTATATATTTTAGTAATTGTATTCTGTATAAACAGGTCAGCACTACAGACCGTGTATATCCCATATGCTAAAGTTAGACTTCTAAAGCCACATATGCTCATTCGCCGTCATGGTCTCCACTGTCACTGCTATGCTGATGACATCCTGCTCTACATCTCCACTTTCTCAAACTCATCTGTGACAAATCAGACTTCATCACATCATCGGTCCCAAATTACTTACCAAAACACACATAACTTCTGCCTCACCCTTAACACCACCACTCTATCCTGCAGAACTTCCACTGGCTCTCTGTTCCTTTTCCTCACCCACAAAGCCCTCTACAGCCAGGGCCCCTCCTACCTTACTGACCTGCTCCACCACCACACTAACTGCCAAAACCTCCGTTTTTCTGATGCTAACCTCCTGTCTTGGCCACACAGGACTAACCATTGGACCTGGGGCGATTTTCCAAAGCTGCCCCCTCTGGAACTCTCTGCCCAAACAGATTCAAAACTGTACTGATCCGTCCATGTTCAAATCACTGATCAAAACCTTTTCACAAGAGCTTTTAATGTATGATTGACTGTTGTGTGTTGTATATATTTTAATGTGCTTTATTTATCCTTTTAAACACGCAGACCTATATGTACCTTGTTAAGTTACAGAAAGAGTGCAGCCAAATCAAAGTCATTGTTTTCTTTTCTTGTAGAACAAAAATGAAACTGCTTGTTATCCAGGTTTGGCCGTTGCTACACCTCCGTAGCTGCAGTAAGACTCCGTTCCACTCTTCATCCTGCTGCTCTTAGCTCCTACACTTAGTCCCAGCAGACGCCTTACAATGCTTCGGTCAGAGGAGAGAGACATGCACATCTCATTAATTATGTCTCAGTTGAAATATCAGTCCACAGCTCCCAGCCATTTGACTAAGGCAAAGGTAATGAAACCCTGCGCAATGAAGCTAAACGAGACAGCGTGGGGAAAGAGGAATGGGCGGGGTTTGCCAGGTCGGGAGGGAGTTAATCTGAAGACAAAGCCAGAGTTGAGGTTAAATTAGTTTGAGGTTAAAGTGTGGGGCTGTAGGGCTCGGTGAGTTAGGCTAGGTTTTTAAGGAAAACACCATGGCTTTAGTATCCACAATTCTATAAGAAAGTCATAACCCCAACCCAACTCATGGCAGTCTTGACATTTTGTACTTGAAATCAGCTGAATAGTCGGACAAAACAAACCAGATATCTACCCCCCCAAACTGTCATATCATATCAGTACACTACAGTACAGTATTTACATCACCCGAGAGCAACCTTTATCAATAAATATTTCCTAAATGTAAAGCACTGAGAAGGTCACAGTCAATTAGATGGATAAAATAACAGCGATGACATTCACGTTGTCACAAAAGGAGAGGGTTCGACCCCCTGGGACTAAGGGACAGATAGAGCTGAGACCTACTGCCGCAGCCACATCTGCAGGAAGTCAATGACTGATGCCAGCAGAGACAACAATGTTTTTGCCTTTGTGCAAATTGCAGAAACATAACCATAAATTTGCAAGCAGCCGATCAATACAGCCCAGACGTGGCCAAGTCCTGAGAAACGTATCCAAGGGAAACCATTCGATAACTCCGATCAGAGATGGACCGGTAGCCTGCTATTAATCTTCCATTACCAGCCACAGGACAATGGCCATTGTGAATGAGCTTGAGACGTTTCGTGACAGATTCAGCCATTAAAGATCGCACTGGTGTGTACACCTGGCGATTGGACAGATTTCTCCTTCTATTATTGGCGCAATGATGATCATTCATCAGATGTGGTCCATTAGAGTGGTCACGTTACAAAGGGCAGCACCACAGCCCTTTCCTTTCACCAACATGACTCTATATACTATATCACTAGCCACTGAGCCAACATATTCAGTATTTCATCTCGTATTGCTTACATGACAGATCATTGATTGCGTGAGTTGGATTTCCAGCATTCCCCCCGAAGAAAGATCTAGGGCTCTTTTTTTACTGTCTGCAGTTTTTGAATGCATCTGTAATAATGCAGTCATTGTAACTTAAAACAATGCTTACTTAGGAACAGAAGAAGTGTTTCTCTCTTCATTTTAATGACAAGGACAGTCAATGACTGTGACTATGCTTAATAGTAATGTTCCCATTATGCACAGCTGCATCTCTGGAGACTAACCTTAAATATGGGACTACTCAATCATGACGAGAGGAACCCATGTTGGAATGAAATGGGTCATACGATACTTTAAATAAATATGATAATGAGGCAGACACTACCGATTGCCAGGGGGGTTATTTGTGTTATGTGGAGAGAACAGTAGGTAGACTGGAACTGGATAACACTGCTACAGTGGAGAGGCAGGGAGAGGGGAGAGTGGTCTACAGCAGCACATGGGGGTAAAGATGGGATACACTTTGCTGTGGTATGTGCAATGTGTGAACGAGTTTGTTGTGTTAACAAGCAAATCATTCAATGCGTTCTCATGATGACGATATGATGTGTGAATTTGAAATTTAGAGCACTGAGAAGAAAAAATAAATAATTTTAAAGTTATGTAAATTTAGCTCAAGAGGTCACAGGCATATGATGAGAGTAATAAAAAAGCGGATGTGATTCTGACGTTATTTCTTTAGAATCTATTCTCTTCTTTTAATTTAAATTTTTTAAAATGTGACTTGTGCTTGTGTTTCTCTCATCTAACACATGTCATTGTACCGTTGAGCCTGTGTTAACCTACACATGACCAATAAAACTGAAACTGAACTGAACAAACAGTGAATGCTAAAACTTGGTGTAACAGTAGTTAAAATTAGCAACCATAAACTACTGCTCCTACCAGAACAAGTAAGGCTAGATCAGCAAAGCCCCTATGTGTATTGAGTTGAGCAAGGGTACATTTTATTGCTTATGAAGAGGAACAAATATCCATCCATCCATGGACAGGCTTTAGGCATTCAAAAACCCATTCCACATGCTAGATGTTGGGTGGTGTAAGAATAAAAAGATTATAGATATTTTTAAATATGGACCTAATATTTTCTAAAAATACACCAAATTTTGTCAGCAAATTTGTTTTTCTCAAGTACTTTTCTCTTCATTCATCAAAAAAAACAGTTGGACTAACAGATTTCCAATTTATCTTTTCCATTGTGTTTTTGACAAATAAAGCCAATATGCTTGTTGCACATTTTGTAAAAAAAAAATATACATATATCCCATTCAAAAATCAAACTTTATATCATTTGAAACTTTAATATAAACAGAAACCTTATGCAGCTCCAAAGACAGCTTAGATCTAATCGAGGGTAACGTATGACATAGAAGAAGACATAATGCATTTAGATTCTTATGTGAACCCAGAGACCTTAATTTCAGCAAACTGTGAACCTGTGGGAAAACAGAATTGGATATCCGCTGAGGGTTGTAACAACCTCCAAAAGTGAGAGGACATAAGAAAACCGCCACAGGAATAAGCCCAGGACTACCACTTTAATTCTGAAGAAAGAGGCTTTAAACGAGTGATGATGAACAGAAGATGTCTCCTGTAAGTTGGACTCTTCCCTCTCAGCAGTGTTCACAATTATCTCTCACCGGGTGACCTGAGGAGCTCAGCGGGGGTAATGTACTTCTATGAGATCTATGACACATAGTGCAATTTATCCTACAGCGCTGTGAATTCTCCAGCCTCAAAGGCATCATGTAAGGGAGTAAACGGAGCAATAAGTCAAGCGCTTGGAGTGATGTCACTTTACACTAGGGTTGGATGCGCGTATTAGTGTGTCTCGATATTTGGCTTTTGTTACACATCACATATTGATCGGTGATGTGATCCTGCTCTGATACATGGCGGTTCCTCACTGACCAGAGGCGCGGCTGAACCGGTCTGAACCTGAAAAGTGTGCAAATTTCATTTTCTTCACATCATGTGAAGAAATCATGTAAATGTGTCTTATGATGATGGTCAAATTCAAAGATGAAAAACGGCACTAAAGATATAATAATGGCGAAACATTTCGACGGGCCACACAAACAATGCAAAATCAACGAGAACACCGTTGCAGCAAGGGCTCGTGTTTGTGTTTTGTTTTGTAAATCAATGCACTTTTCCCTCATTGATTTCGAATACGACGCTCCTCGTGCATGCAGCTGTTTCATTTATGTTACAAGGTTACAGGCTCGCTGCTCATGCATGCCACCTGCTCTGGCACTTTCCCCATCGGCTGTGGACTTAGGTTTCAGCCTGCGTCTGCGCCCTCAGACGCGGGATTTGATGCAGGACCTGTAAGGCTCACCAGACCCCAAAATACAGCTCTGATTCCTGGCCCTGTAATGCAATCCACTCCTCCGGGTGTCTCCCTGGATCCTGTGTTCTTATCAGCTCCTCCAGGATGAGAAGCTGTCAATACAACAACCACAAAGAAAGAAAACCATTCCTTCCCTCTACTCCTCATATCAACGCAGCCCATCTTCACACAGGACCAACCCTGGTCAGACAGCAATTAAAACCTCGACCCTCTGGTGGAAGGGTGGGCACGTGCGAACCACAGATCTATAAACTTGATTTCTATCCATTCACCTCTTGCAGCCTCATCGACACGCCAGCACAGGAGGCGCTGACTCTGTGGACTGCATGCTCCCTGCAATTACAATCATCTTTGCCAGTGATGCATCACATATGACAGAAAAGAATTGAGCGATGATACTTGTGATCCCGTCACTAATGAATGAGCTGCCTAATAAATAGCTGCAGCAACTCGAGTTTTAGTTTTATAAATATCTCTCAGGGACTGAGTTGCTGCGCCCTGTAAAAAAAAAGAAAAAGAAACATTATAACATGTCGTTTTGCCAATTATTAAGTCCTGAAATCTTCAGATGTTCCTTCATTACAATGAACACACACTATAGTTTATTTATATAGGTACTATAATGTGTAATGTGTGTATTTAACTGAACAAAATGTGTATTTAACTGAAAAAAATGAATACAGTCCCCAACAAATGCGCTATTTACTTCTGTATTAGTAATGTTTTTTGAAAACTAGCGCCAAGTTTTCTTAAGGAAATTACTCAGCCTTTTGTGGAGATAAAACTTTATACTGTTTTCATAGAGACGTTTGTCTTCAGAAGGAGCCAATGACCTTGGGACTGTGTGCCACAGACAAGCTAGAGAGGTCAAAAATTAACATATTTCATTTTTGTCATTGCTTGTATTTTATATATGTATAGGAGGTTCCCTTTGAAATGAAGTTGACAATTCCTAATATACTTTTTGAAGCTATTTCACCAAATTGATTCCCATTCATTATTATCAGCTGTAGTATTTCAGTCAAATGTGACCAAACCAACAATAATTAAGTCATTTATGAAGCAGCTGCCTTATCCAGTCTTGTTCCCTGAAGTGGGAAAACTGCCATACTTATTTTGTGATAAGTATATTTTCTCAAGTACTGCTAATTTCCTATATTAAATGTTTTAAGCAACATACAAATAACTAGAAAGTATAGCAATGTGGCTCTGCCCAGATAAGGAACATCTGTCCCTTTTAAATAAAGGTTTGTACAAGTATAAATTCAATCTTTTGCCTTCGTGAGAGCCATGCACTCCTCAGTATGCTTGAGGGCCTTATCGCGGCTATACTACAAAAAAANNNNAGAGATTTAACAAGCAGACAGACAGAGATCCACTTCCAGGTCAAACTTTAACAAACCTCTTATTGGGAAAATCCTAGTTGAAACTTTAACAAGAAGTGCTGCCAAATGGCACAGCGAAGGAGCACATATGGGCCATCAGTCTGAGCGTCAGACAAACAGCAGCAACAGTATGGTTTTATTGCAGAGGAGAGAGTGGATAACTGCGCTTGTTATGAGGGTCATATATCCTGATTTGACCCCTTGTTTATGGTTTGCCTATAAGACTTGATGAATGTTTTACAGCCAATTGCAACAGCAGTGACATGTTAACAGGCTGACAAAAAAACAATATACATGCTGCATCTGGTCGCCGCGCTGTGTTAATGGAAATGAGCTGATGAGATCATTGGGTAAGCCTGTTCAGAAACAGCCACTCTAATATAATATCATGAAAATTACATATTTTGCTTTGCATCGTATTCTATTTTCTACAATTGTGCTGGCATGTCATATGATAGGGGGGAAAAAGGGCACCAGAAACACAGGAAGATGCCCCTGAAAACTCAGAACACAATTAGGCTTTAATATCAGGCTCTTAAAATAGAGACGGGGGACACAGCGAAGCAAGCAGCCCAGCAGGACACGAGGAAAGGTCTCTTGGCACTGGTGGTAAATGAGCATCCATCTCTCCTCCTCCCTCAGTACATTACAAGATAACTTTTCCTGCTCCAAAAACCCAGAAAACGCACTTAACTTTCATTTACTGGTATTCCGCCGCCGTCGCTCATTAAAGATTCATGCCCACCGCCACCAAAGCCTCTGCCCCTTTTTTCAGCGCATTTAATAAAAAATACCGCAAAGTCCAATTAAAATTAAAATTAAATTGCATGATTTTTGTCTGCTACTGTATACATATTTGCTCTGTCAATCACTTGTCCTGTATTCGTGTTTGAGGGAAAAAAATAGGATTTCATTGGATGTAATACCGTTACATCCAATGTATGATTGTCAATCAATTAAATCTTGAATGTAGCAGATACCTCAGCGTTCTATCAGACTTTGACCAGCAACTCACATTTTATTGTGCTGCTCCTTATCTTGCTTAGAAACATGAACACAAGTCTTGTCCCGCACCGTAGCTTGTTGAACAAGCCACCAAACTAACATTCACCGGTGACAGGTGCACCGCTAACATCAATTTGGAGGCTAGGTAGCTAATTAGCTGCTTGGCTACAAGCATATTAAACAGCATGTAAACTGAACTGCAAATGTCACTTCGGTCTGGTTACATGCTGGTGTGGTACATACTCTTCAGTACCACCGCTAACAACACACTGTCTGCTCGTGGCCTGTAAGCTACTGCGCAGGCTTGTTTACTTTGTCTCTCGTTCCCTACGGTGTGACACGGGCACTCTGGCAGCCTGCCAGCTGCTGTCCATCAAGCGCAGACACTGACACACTGAAGAAAATTAATGCTGCTAATGGTTATTTATGAAAGAATGATGACGTTTGGAATTGTTTAGTTTCTTTCTATTATATCAAAATGACACTTGTGTAATGTAATCTGGTCCTTATTATTTTTATTTTTTTTATAATGAGATTTGCAATATGCATGTGGTACATGACGTTTACGATGTGAATGTCCTATTCTCTTAGTTTCTTTGTATGCTGTGCTATAGCAAGAGTCCCTTTGAAGAGAGTGTAGCACAACTCCGCTTTTTAAAATTCTGAGTAAAAATAAAAAATAATTAAAAACAGACTCTCCCTGACAAAAGAACCAGTCTAAAATAATAGATTACAGAGGCAGCGGCAGATGACACTGGAGCATTCAGGACAGAAAACAGAGCACGGTCTATTATTTCCTTTTCTCCCGACTAGAACTCAACAGAACTTGTTGGGATATAACATCTACTGCTCAGTGCAGTTGACTACACCGACACTTTAGGTGTTTCAGACTGGATTGGAGGCGTTTTCTCGCCTATATAGAAATTCTGAGATCAGTACCTATGAATATATTTATCCTGCAACATAATATAATGCCGTTTGCATCACAATTTCTACATTCACAAGGATGAAAAAGATATGAGCTGGCTATCTGTGAGCCCTTGAACTGTGCCAACTGACTAGAGAGTGCTTGAAAAAAGATTTTGGGCTTTTATTGTGAGCTTTTGATATCTAATGCCAAGGATTAGACGCACAGAAGTAATAAAGAAGACTGTATACATAGTGGGCACATTCATTCTCCTAACATCAGAGGGGGCGAGGGATGGAGAGCCTGCTAAACTGTACAAATTTCAACAACAACAACAACAACAAACTAAACTGAGGTTATGATCTTCAACCTTGGATATTTTTTCCATGTCACAGTAATGTTCGAGGGGAGCTCTGAATCATAATATTGTACCTAACACAGTATTTACTGAGAGTGTAGGTGACTTACACCATCTGTTTATAAAGCAACAGGCTCAGGCAGACACTGCCAGAAAAAAGGCACAAGGTCCCCGGGCTTATCTTGGTCGAGGTGTGCTGCTGCTCCTCGGCACCAGCGAGGTGGAACGATAAACATAATTAAATTGAGTTGGATTACACAAAATGGATCGGATCAGTTGGGGAGGCGGAGAAGCTAATCCAGTGCAATCCACTCTATAGAGGTGCCAACCGCACAAAACGACATAAATAAAGAAGAGGGAAAGGGAAGCGGTGGCTGTCGCAGGGAGATCAAGGCAGGGGCCCAGAATGGACCCTTTCAAGGAAAAAACAAGCTCCAAAGTCAAATATTAACTTCAACAGTGCAGTTTAGTTCAGGAAAAAGAAGCAGGCTGAAAATACTCCTCGTTCTCTACGGAATCTGAAACACCAATAAAGCACTTTAAATCGTAAAAGGAGGTTCCTGTGCGTGTCAAAATTGAATAAACAATTAATTTACACCACTCCTATCCCTTGGCAAAGTGGGAAATCACACATCTTTGACAGCGATTTAGTCATGGACGAGATGCACCTCTCTCTACCTGTAAGTGCAGAATACGCTCACGGAAAATGTGCTCCAGTTATAGAAGAGGAGATTGAGGTATGTGGTATGAAAGCAGGTGGTGAAGAGTAAAGCCTGGGAGTTTCTATGTGTTCTTTTAAGGCTGAACTTTTCTTAGTTCTCACCAACACATCTACAACAGTGACCCCATA
>JAPMOB010243018.1:0-16161 GCA_029875015.1 Lepomis gibbosus | reverse complement strand
GTGTGTGTGTGTGTGTGTGTGTGTGTGTGTGTGTGTGTGTGTGTGTGTGTGTGTGTGTCTGTGTGTGTGTGTGTGTGTGTCTGTGTGGACATGCTTGTCTAACTTCTAAATCCTCCGCAAAGTCAGAGGAGTCTTTCATTCCCAAGATGAGTAAACATTGGCCCACGTTCTGTCATCGCAACGACTGCACCTTCAACCAAAAACAGCCTGTTTGTTTCTCTCACTCTGCCCATGCCAACAGCCCATTTTATAGTGAACAGATAGCAAGGAGGGGGGGAGCACTGCCAAAAAAATAACACAAATTTAGATATTGTTCCTCACCCATCTGCTTAATGAGTAAACAGAAGAGGAGGCAAGGGGCCATAATGTTCACGCTCCACACACACACACAGCCCTCACTGAAATGGATGCACACCTCATGAATAATTCATGTTCCAGACGTAGTTATTATTAAAGCCATGGTTATGATTTCTCATATTCTTACTATTCATATGCAAAGTTGTTGTTTAGTTAGCTAGTGGCAGATTCTTTTTCATTTTCTATTGCCTTAGCTGGGTGCGATTTTCAGCGTTCATCCAAATGCGAGTGCATCACCCATCCTCGCTCTGCCTTACCTTCTCATTCAGTCCTCACAGCGCCCAGTGGAATCTGCTGCAATACTGCAATCATATCAGGAAACACATGCACCTTATATGCAGCCATCAGCTGTGATATTTTCTTTTTCAGTACAGAGTAATGCAGGTACAGATACAGGAAACCTATCTCAGCTTTCTACTGCGCTGAATGTCTGCTGCTGTTGGTTTGCAAGCCACCACAGCACAGGATATACTGGGGTAAATATTGGCCTGCTGGACCCTCAGGGCAGTTGTTTGTCCATAAAACACAGCTTATGCGGCACAAGCTGTTTGGAGGAATTTAATGGAAATTGAATGTGTTTTGTGGAGCTGTAAAAAGAATTGCTGTATTATAGCAGAGGTCGCCTTGTACATAGAGGGCAATTTGAGAATCAAATGAGGACCCCATCTTTTACTAAAACATCTGACCCTCAAAATGTCATGCAAACACAACAAATAATGGTGTGCATAAGTGATTATATCAATGTAATGCTTCAGCTATTACATAGGGTTAAATAGAGTTGTTGTTGTCAAACATCATTGCTACTGTTTTGGCTACTTCAAGGCTGGATTACCAACCGGGCAAAAGCTGTCACAGAGCACCAGACACTATAGGGCCCTAAAGGACAGAGGATTACCATGTGGAAATTAGTTTGTGGTAATGGATTAATTAATATAAGCTAAAATGCTAAGGCCCTATGGTGCTGCCGAGTTTTAACCTTATCCCAAAGGTTTGTAAAGGGGGCCTTTCTCAAAATCTATTTTCAACATGCAAAAATATATTTTTTATACAATTTTATTCCCTCTATCTTAAATAACACTGGCACGAGAAACTTAATTTTTGGTCAGTTTGTTGTCACTAACACTTTTTTCTCACCATACACTCATCCTGCAGTTACCAACTGTGCATAACTGTTGGTTATAAATATGCAATGCAAACTATTTTAAAGTTGAAATGTTTTTTCAGCTGATATTATGTTTCAGTGATGCAGATTCTTAAGTAAATTTGCATTTAATCAATTTGTGAATTTGGGCGTACAGATCATTTTTGCTCTTAGCAGGTTATTTTTGCTCGGGGGTCCATAAATCCTAAAAGGCATCAGTACGGTTTGTAAAAGAGAAGCAGCTGCTGAAACTTCAAGTCAGCAGTGGGCATTGTTGTTGCCCTTTCAGCAGCATGCAGAGCAAAAAAGAAGACAGTGACAGCAAGAAATAACAAGTTGTAAAATAACAGACTATGTCACCTACAAAAAGTGTTGAAATAGCTTGAAAAGTAGCAATATGTAGATTGAATAGCTGTCAGTTTTGTGTCTGCACAAATCTTCATGGTGAAACATGTTTCTAATTTTATGCAATCCATCAGAAGGAAACACTGACACGTGCTGTTTATTTTTCCTGACATTAGTTCACTGTCAAAAAGTCAAGTCAGTTTTATTTATATAGCCCAATAACACAAACCACATACAACACCCAGTAACACTCTACAATATGGCACACAAAATTGTGAGTCTTTACTAAGTAACAAGTGCATGGTAAGTAGTTGTCAATGTAGTTCTGAATATCTCAGAATAGAGGACTGTATAGATGATAATGGAGAGTAACTGGAGAACAGACTGAGAGATGCAAAATTAATGAATCATTATATAATCATTTGTGCATAAATAAATGTGTTGACATGCAATGCAGTCATTCTGGCCACTTTCACCATGAGAAGTTCCTGATTAACTCTGAATCAGCCACTGAGCAGCACAAAACTAGTAACAACTCATTACTGACTCATTACTTCAATCAGTGACGTCTTTTAAACGTATCTTTTCAAAAAAGACTTTTATTAAAGAGGTGTTATTATGCTTTTTGGCTTTTTCTCTCTCTTTTATTGAGTTATATATATTTTTTGTGCATGTAACAGGTTTGCAAAGTGAAAAAGTCCAAAGTCCAGCCAAAAGGGCCACAGAAAACACTGCTCTGAACTACCTAAAAACAGCTCGTTTGTAGTCCAGCCTTTACTTCCTTTGCTTGTTATGTCACAAGAAAATGTGTGTCATAATGCTTGCCGAGCGACTAGTCCGACACACCCTCAAAAACACTGGTGAAAAAACACCTACTCTGCTTCTGATTTGCTATCAGCCTTTAACTAGGAACTGCACATGTGCAACTCCCAACAAAGATCATTTAGAGACAAGATGTATTACTCCATAGCTAAAATGAAGCTTTCAACACAGGGTGAAAAGAGGAGCTGCAGCAATGTCCAGTATGACAAAAAATATGTTTTTTTTTGAAAATTAAACCATGTAAACCTGTTCTGGTACAACACCTAAATAGGATTTTGAACCTGAAAATGAGCATAATACCACCTCTTTAATTCTAGCAGATCATTTTATTGCCTTAACTTATTTTTTTCAGCTTTATACAAACAATCCACAATTTCCAGTGTAAATTAGAGCACAATATGTCTCCAGAATGCAGGAAATTAAGTGTTTAATGTTCCAATTTTCTGAGAGAGGTCCTGCAGACCGCCTGCTATAGTTCAGCATTTCCTATTTCTTCAAAATAGATCTTCTCGTTTTGTTCTTGTGCATCGTCTCGTGTCGTGATCAAGTGTATCATCACACCCCTAATCTGAGCCCTTATGCTCCCACTGCTTCTCGACACAAAGTAACACCCTTTTATACATATATATAGTCTGTTCTTACTCTCCATTATCATCTACACAGTCCTTGATTCTGAGAATTATCAGATCATTGCTGATGTGTTCCTCACTTGCTAATTAACTGCTCAGAATTCTGTGTTCCATATTTTATAGTGTTACCCAGCACACAACTCCCCACAAACCCATGGAAGAGCACAGCTTAACGGCTTAACACTTAAATAACAATATGCAGTCTGTTTGGATACACCATTCATTCAGTCAAAGGTCGCATGCATCTAGAGCAACTAGGGTTAAATGTCTTGCTCATGGAGCAAGTGGGAATTGAACCTCCCACCCAACAGTGATGTGTCTTAGCCACTGCGCACCGCAAGCCATAAAAAAAAATGTTTCTTATAGTTGCAGCTGCCGGTCCAGCTTTACCAGCACAGAACTGAGCAGGACTGTCACAAATTAATGAAATGGAAATATGTCCTTTAGTGAGTCCAATCCAGATGTATTTTAAGGGTTTTATTCTTTGCAAAGGGTCAGACAGACATACAGAGTGCAACAGTCTGCAGAGTGTAAGACAAAAAGCCAGTGAAGAAACAGGTGACTTTATACTGTAAGGGTATTATGCAGCTATCTTAGGGAGGAAGGGAGTAGAGTATAACAGCCCTGACTGTCCTTTCAAGGACCTTTCAAGGACAGTCAGATAAGAAAACTCTCTAATGACCATCTTTCCCATGGGAAACTACACGTAACTGCAACAACAACAAAAAATCAAATACCACAAAATGAAACATTGTTCTATTCTGATGAAGCATGCAGGGTGAAACAGTAAACACAGTAAAATATAAAATTTCCATCACATTAATAATTATTATTGTTAAATCAATCAATCAATCAAATGAAACTGAATTCAATTTAATGACCTGCAGTATCAACACAGTCTTTATGTTCTTTTAAAAAAAAAGATGTAACTACAGAGCAGCGTCAACCTGCTACAAATTCATTTTGAAACTCTTAATTATCCAGCAGTATGTTGCCAAGATGAGAAAGCTTCTTTATTTTTTCAGGAATATGGTGTTTCACATGTACAAATCCACAAGCCTGAAAAACCATATTCTTTTACAGTTGACTAATGAGCAGCTGTGCTGGCACAGCAGGACTTTGAGGGTACTGTAACAGTACTGACAGTGTCACTCAAACAAATTCCCAACCCATACTTTTTGCTCCAGTAATGGAGTTCAGACTACTAATTTGCCAATTTGGACCAAAGATATCTGCCACTCTTGGCAGCAATTTGAGAAGTTTTTTAAATGTGAGAAACTGCTCAGACTTATAATGCACAGTAATTAATAGTTAAATATTCCACTTGTGTCTTGTTAAAAATAAGTAATCATGTTTTCCAACAAACGTCTCACTCAGGTGTTTTTGCTGCTAAAGATTAAACTGATAAACCAGTGACCATTTTCAAAGGTTGAAACAACACCAGTACACCTTTTTACCACATATCCTAAGGCCTCTCTTTACTCTGAGTAACACCTACTACATTTCCTAATTAAAAACACGTTGCTTCAAATTCAAATCAAATTCATCTGCGTTCATCCATGTTCAACCATGCTGTTACACAATTATTTCACTAGAGGTCACTATACTATATACTATAGGTACTATACCTACCTTCCTCAAACGCTGTAAACATTGACTACACAGAGATGGAAAAGGTGTCCCCTGTCAAATTGAAAAAATCCCAAACGTCCTCAAAGTCGTTTTCTGCCCCATGCAGTTTATCATCATATTTGCATCTGCAGGGTCATAAAATTAAACTGACCATTTTCGAATGAACTCACTGACAGCTGCATGTCATAAAGTAAAGGAAAGAAAATAATGATGACTATAAAATGACATTATTATCCACACAGGCCATGGGACTACAATAACACAGAGTGTGATCTTGTCAGTGACACACAGATGTTTTGCAATAAGGCTAATTACTGCATATACAGTAAAGTGTTCTTTGCCCTGAATGCTGAAAGACCGAAATATCATTAATGTAATAAAAAACACTATGCAGACTCCAATCTGTGAAGGCTTATTTTATAATCAATCATGCAGCAGTAAGTAATGCTATATGTATAAATGCAAACACTGGAAATTGTTTCTTTAATTTTGTAAAGTGTAGTTTGAGAATCATCAAGGCCCTGAAAAAAGGGTTCCAAGCGTTTCAGTTCACTTTCAATAGTGGTGCAGAAGACAGGCTTTCTTCAAAAATTTGATAAATGAAAAAATATGAAAAAATTATCTCCTGCTTAGGTTGTTCTTTACAATTTGCATAGGAATGTAGTGAGTTTACTGATCAGCACAATTTGTCACAATTGCTGTTTTGGTTGTCTGATCCATTTTTAAAGGAGCGTACCGAGAAATGTTCTGTTACTGTGCAAAAAGAAAAACAAATTCTTTTTGTTTGATTGGTAAAATTCTGTTTTACCAGGAGATAAGGGCCTCTGCTGAGAGTGGAAAATACTGCAGTAAAGCATGACAGCTGGGATGCTTACATCCTGCCTTTGCTTTGCATTCCTCCTCGACACCTGGAACACAAAACCCAATACAAAATTTGATCCGAGAACAGGTTTTTATATCCGATATGATTTGGTTACTCTTGAGAAAATTTGAGCGTCACCCAGGCAACAAAATATGGAGGATATCTTTGGTCATAATTAAAATGCCAAACAGAATATTAAAAGAGATAAAATTTTAAAGTTTATTAAAATTTAAAGTGTATTATTTTACTACACTACAAGGATAGCATAATTCAACTTAAAAAGAAAAGTTATTTTAAAATGTGAAATGATCATTTGAAAATGTAATGTGACAATAAAAAAAATGTATATTTAAAATGCAAATGTTTAAATGGAAATGCTCAAACTAAAGGCTTAAATTGTGAATGAAACCTTAATTGCTCCAAAAATGAAACTCAAAATGGGAAATGGAAATTTATAATTTGGCATTTGACATTAAGCATTTAAAATTTAATCTTTTCCATTTCCCATAGATTAAAGCAGCACATCTGTGCTCCATCTGGATGAAAGCATAAAATTGAAATTAGTAGTGCATGGAAATTCCCTTTTTTTTTTTTTTTACAATTTAATATCTTTAAATAAGAAAACTGTTGCTTTTTATCTATTAGGAGCCCTATGCTATAGCTAGTCAAGCAGACAATTATGTTATACTGTTGATGGTCAATGATCAATGTCGTTTTATAGAAACAATGAAAGAAATAGGGCTCGATGAATGGCCTTTCAGTCTGCCACCATCAAAGAGGATGATCCTGATATATACAACTACCTTATTGAATCACCAGGAAATATATGACATTTGTCACTTTTTCTGTCCTTAAAACATTTTATTTTGCTGTTTTGGTAGTCTGACCAATGTGACATTGTAAACTAACTACTTTGCTGTGGAGAAGTGGAACCACTGTCTCTTTTTTGATAGCAGTTTGTGCTTATTACACAACCTCTAGCCAAGAAGGCGATAGCAGGTCAGTTTTGGGTTCCACTTCCTATTTTCCTTTATGATGTTTACCAGGTCCATCATTAGATGGTAGGTCAGCTCAATTTATGTAAATTATTAACATTAAAATACACTCTGCTCCCAACGGCTGGACAGGCTGTCCAAACTCTATTATAACTGCAGGTGTTTTATGGTAGGGCCTTATTTTTTACAGTAAAAACTTTAGTCACACCATCTGATTTCCTTTGATCTACTTGTACAATAGGCACTCATCATTTACTCAGTAACATCATTAACTAACCTGTGATGAAGTGCCACTGAAAAAAACTATTGACTGGCTAGGTCCCTTTGGTCTGGGGGTGGCAGGGACAGGTTATTGTTTGACATGCAAAATGTGATACAGCAGCATGGTGCCACAAGTTTTTCAGTTTGGCTTTTGCACTGTTACAGCCCTTTTTGTTTTCACTCTAAAGGGGCGTGGTCATTCCACTCTAAAGTGGGGCGACAGGAGAGTGACATATGCCTGCTTTCATCTATTAGGCATATGCCATTTGGCATTTGACTTAAAGTTGTATATAAATGAGGATGCGTGGCCCAAAGGCTTAAAGGAGGGACTGAAACAGCTGGGCAGAGGCTTATGAAAAGTAGGGGGAGCTCGGACTACTAAAGACCACACTGCAATGAAAGCAGAAAATGGAGCAAGTAGATGAGCAGGGTTGAATAAAGGAATATTATTTATAATGCAATGGCTTCAACTTGATGAAAGTGCTCTAACATTTCTGTCCATGTGGCCTCACACACAAAGTCACCAATGAAAGGAGCGTTATTGGTGTGACGGTGAGAAAGCAGTGGACAGTGCAGCAGGTAAGAGGCTAAAATTAGCAATTAGCTATGTTAGCTGATATTTGCTGCCCTGCATGATTAACATTTATACCACGGCCTCTTTAAAACAACAGGCAGTAGCACAAATGCAAAATATATATAATTTATTTTTTTCTGTTTAAAATTTTAATTTAAAGGTCCCGTATTATGTTAATTTTCATGGTCATACTTTTATTTTGGTTTCCACTTGAAAATGTTGACATGCTTTAATGTTTCAAAAACTATTTTTCTCATACTGTTCATTGCTTTAGCACCTTTATTCAATCTCATTCCTAGTAACGTTGGACATGCTGGCAATAATGCGTAATGGTGCACTTGCTCGCGCAGCGCCCCTCGCGGTAAAGTCTGTAATGAATGGCTGTAGCCACAGCACCTTTCTGTATGGTCTGTTCTGCACATGAGCATACTTATTCCCGCCCAACAGAAGCCCGTGATTTAAAAAACATCTTTATCTATAACACAATATTATACAAATACACAGGGAATTTTTAGCATAAAGACTGAAATTATAATTAAAGTCTCTTGCTCAATTTGTTCTTGTTTCCACTTGCTAATTGTTAAAGTGATCTGAGAAAAATATTAATATTAACTTCCATTAATATTACATAAACATTTTTAAACTTTAACTCTGATCTTGCTTGTTTCCATACAAGTAAAAGCTGAATATCAAAGCTAGCAGTATCAACCGTTAACAATCCCATTGCATGTTCAAATTTGCAAATTGCTGTTTTCTTTTTAAGGTTAATTATGGCCTGATTATTAGTAGGAGTGTAGTAAAATTTTAATTTGATCTCTTTTCATTTTCTGGTTGGACTAATAATTTGACCAAAAATAACTTCCATAACAATGAGGTAAACAAGGCAATAAAACAATAAGATATGAAATACAGGAAGAAATTTGATGTGAGAACACAGTGACTGACGTGCCACATAAATAAGTAAGTAAGTCTTTTTTTCCCTGCAAATCTGATGTGGTGTTTTGATTATCATCTGTGGAATACAAGTTTCAAAGCACATTACTTATTCTACATTTTGTGCATGGCAGTCCATGCTTTGTATTTTATGCTCTTGACCAACGTCATGAAAAATACAGACTGAAACGCACGACAACACAATTAGTAGCAGTAAGTGAAACTTGCATTTACCTGTTAGCTGGTGGATATGGTGGATACTCTTTTTTTATTTTGGATTCTGCTTTGGTTATTGACCTTTGACCAGGAAGCTGTGAAGTTTGATTGACCTCATACAGGAACTATTTTTATTATTAAATACAAAGATGTGTTATTTGTGAAGAAGAGTTTGACACTAATAATGATTGAAAATTAAAAGAATGAAAAGAATGAAAAGACAAAGGGAAGGATCCTTTTGTCTTTTCATTCTTCCTCCTCTCATGATGTGATCTTTTTCAGTTCCCCGTTAACATGCTCCAAAAACCTGAGAGGCCGTGGCGGCAGCTCCCGGTCAAACATGTGGCTGTGGGTTGTCTCATCATCTCTTTGACTCTGCTGTACTGTCTTTCAAAATTAGATATCAACTTCAATCCAACACAGTAAGAATCTATTACAGCATTACTTTTCACTTTTCGACAAAATCTCTTAAAATACATCAGTAGCAGCTTCAGAAAGTTTTATAGAGTATATTGACAGTCTTCGGGAATTACCATAATTACTGGCCAATCTGCAGATGCATGCAGAATAGCTGCAGAGATAAAAATGTGCAAAGAAATAGCACAACATGCAAATGACCTTTTTACTAATCTTCTCATATTGACTTCGACCTTTTTGACCTTTTAGCTATAGTTTATCGACTTTATCTTCTAACTTCAGCAACTTGCAACATAATTATATACTTTTTATGATAATGTGCAGGTCCATAGATAGTACTAATTGCAAGCATGTGCTTAAATGTATAACAGACTCCTAGCTCCTGGAATTGAAGTGTTCAACACAAAGTGTCTGTGCCTCAATTGCTGGTTTATTTACTGTGTGGGCCTTAAACTAATATATTCACTTCTAATAATTATGAAATCCTTTTTTAATATTAATCACTATAGAATACAATTTATTCACTTAAGAGTTGGAATTTCATGACTCTGAAGCTGTATCCATCCTTTATTCTTTTGAGAATCGTTTCTCCCTTATATAGTTACATTTGGGGAAATAGTCATACTCATATTTGAATTGCTAATGAAGTTTGTTTGCCAGTGGAACACACAATGAGTTAGTTGGTGCAGCTTCATTTCAGCTTTTTCTAAAATGACAATCACAGAAACATGTAGACAGAAAAATGCCCACAAAAGATTATAAAATAATTTTAACTCATAATTTCAACATCTTATTGCTAATGGTATTATAAAAACAGATGATTTTATAAATCATAAACTTAGGAATAAAAGTACAATACACCTGTCAATGTACTGTAGGTTTTAACCAACTCACAAAACTGGGGTTGTCCTGGAAGAACAAGACAGATCGTACTGCTTCGCTGTGCCCCTTGTATTTCATTTTTTTAATTCTTTATTTAGATATTTATATATTGTGTTGTGTATGGCACCTAAAAGTTGGGCAAAATGAACAGTGACAAATAATTGTGAAAACAATATATTTTGGCATTTTAAGATTTCTCACGCTGTAAAGTATTTAACCACTTTTAAACCATTCTTAAATAAAACTTGATCAATTATGAAAATGTTCCCAGCAAGTGCAACATTGTTTACTATTGTAGTGACAGTTAATGTGTGGCAAAACAAAACATACAAATTATTATTTGTGATAATAATTTAGTGACACTACACTATGGCTTTAGTTTTTCACACCACACTTTAAACTTTGGCAAAAGGCAAGAAAGATTATATAACAAGAAGTATAACACTGTTGAATACCAATACATATAATAGTTTTCAGCGCAGAACTGTAAATGTGCTAATTTCCCCGTGCTGACTTTTTCTAGGCTTCCAATACCTCATTCCTGTGCTCCCCAACCAGGCCAGCACAGCACCCAGCCAACCACAAACAGCTCACAGCGAGACAAAAACTGTGTTCCTAAAGTGGATATCATGTTTATGAAGACCCATAAAACTGCCAGTAGCACCTTCCTCAACATCCTGTTCCGCTTTGGCGAGAAGTACAAACTCAAATTTGCCTTCCCTAATGGCAGAAACGACTTCTTCTACCCCTCACCTTTTCAGCATACGTACGTTCAAGACCACAAATCTGGAATGTGTTTTAACATCATGTGTAACCACATGAGATTCAATGCAGCCGAGGTGGCCAAAGTGATGCCTAGGGACACTTTCTACATCACAATCCTGCGAGATCCAGCAGAGCTCTTTGAGTCGTCTTTTCATTACTTTGGTCATATTGCTCCTCTGACCTGGATGATACCAGGTAAGCATAAGATGGCTGAGTTCCTACGTGATCCTGACCAGTACTTCAGCCCAGATGGGTTCAACTCCTTCTACCTGAAGAACCTACTTTTCTTTGACTTTGGGCAGGACAACACCCTGGATCCAGATGACCCGCAGGTAGACATAAGCATCAAGGTCATTGCTGAGCGTTTTCACTTAGTCATGCTAATGGAGCACTTTGAGGAATCACTCATCCTACTTAAGGATATTCTCTGTTGGGAGATACATGACCTCCTCTTCTTCAAGCTCAACTCGCGTAAGAAATCCACTGTATCTAAACTGACTCCTGAGCTCAGGGCGAAGGCCCTGCAGTGGAATGGCATTGACTGGAAGCTTTACAAACATTTTAACCAGACATTTTGGCAGAAGGTGGAGGCTTATGGGAGGAAGCGTATGGCAGAGGATGTCGCAGAGCTCAGGAGGAGGAATGTAGAAATGGTGCAGCTCTGCATTGAGGGAGCTCACTCTGTCGAGGCTGGAAGCATTCATGAGGCAGCCATGCAGCCGTGGCAGCCTATCGGAGAGAAGTCAATCGTAGGATATAATTTGAAGAAAAGTGTTGACAAAGCCCATCAGGAGTTGTGCCGAAAGATGTTAACCCCAGAAATTCAATATCTGACAGAATTTGGGGTTAACCTGTGGCTCACCAAGCTGTGGGGGCATGTGAGGAATGTCATTAACTGGTGATACATGGCAGCCAAGAGCTGAATGAACTGTTGAGAGAATGAGATGTTTTCAGAATTTCAGAATATGTATGTGCTTTTGCTCCACATTTCCACACCGATTTCCAAAACCTTACACAAAAGTGATTAAATCTTATATATCATTAAATGATTATATTGCAGCCATGCTGAGATTAACAACAACAAACAAGTGCCTTTCATATGAAGTAACTGAAACCAGCCACTATCATTAAAGTGCAGAGCTGCAGTGCCTTCAGATTCAGATGGATCAAGAGAAGTAAAAAGTTGTGTCAGCAGAATTCTCTCTTTATACTTTGTTACACTTTTCCAGAACTCCCTTTTAAACAGAAGGCTTCAAACTGAATCCTTTGCCTCTAAACCAATTTAGTGTTAAACTAGGTGGGTTGGGTTTTAACATCTGGATAAAACTACCAGTGTTCATAATTTCCCACGAGCATATAATAAGGTGTGAAGTTGAATTTAACTTGACATGCAATCTGGTCTTTGAGACTTTATTTTGAATACCAGTTGAAATGTAGATCTCTGGCAATCGCTGCTTTTAAAGGGACCTTTACCAAGTAGCAAGGGGATATGTTGCTTCTTTTCTAAGACTAAGACATATTTTCAATGTCAAAGCGGGTTCACACAAATATTTTGACAATAAATTCTAAAACAAGATTTCCCATTTGTCATTAATGCATTAGTTGTAAGGCAAAACTTCAACAGAGAAAACAAACATACTTCAAAGTGTGCCATAACACAATAGCTGGAGAATGTTTATTACTTCTCCTATAAAAAAAAGCTTTCCATAAGACAACATCATGAACTAGTGTATGCTATGCTTATGCATAAAATCACACTTCATCATTTTCAGCAGAAATATGATTTGACTGGGTCATATTGCTGAAAATTATAAAAGATCGGACAGAATCAGTTTTACAGACGCAGTGAATACAACCCAGAACCACCAGTCATTGTTTTGAAGGCAATTTCATTTGCAAATCCCCCTTTCAACTAAGAACTCTTTTCCGTCCACCTCACCCTCTTCACCCAACCTATGGAGCCAACCAATAATATTTGTACTATCTTGAAAAGCAGTTGTACAGTTCCATCATAAAAGGTGGTATTTGGTTTATAGCCCACTACAACCACATTTGAAAGAAACACTCCTCAACCACTATACCAAATTATTTTCTTTGATATTAGATACAGCTAGGGTTACACAAGGAAAGAGTTTCATATGTAAATTTGCACCTCCAAGGAAGAGTTTGATCGCACTGCTGCCTGGAGACAACTACTTATCTTCTTCTCCTCCATAAAAATCCGTCCTATCTCCAAAATGTCTTTGCCTGTAAAAACGTTGCACACCATCACTTAATCATTGACAGACCCTTGTAAATGATCAACTAATGGTGTATTCTATTCAAAGACTAATCAGTTTGGTTTTAAGATTAATCATGTTACATAGTTATTGCCATTTATTTGGTCCTCATTGAAACCATCATCAACATTAAAGAAAAGAAAACAAAGGAAAAGCTTTCCAAGACTCATTTTGTGGCTCTTGCTTATAACTCACAGTTTTTGTCTTTATAATGGAGGATTCTACTCATGCGCACCACCTGTCTGCCAGTGGTTTAAAATATAGTATGAATGTGGAAGTGGGTCATGTTCAGTCACACTGACAATGACAATAACAATTTCCAAAACTTAGGGTAAGTCTCAGTTCACTATCATCATTTGTCTCTAAATGTGCTAATCTGTGTTTTTATGCTGTAGTTTGAACTGAATTTATACAGTTAACTGTTTAAATTAAAAAATGCTTTAACTTCAGTGACTTGAAAGACAAAATACACACTATTTTCAAGAGCTACAAGGAAACAAACCTACATCTCTGTAGGTGATGTAATTGAAAGTCCATTTGCCCTGCAAAACTCCTGCAATTACACTTGTAACACAAAGTAATTGCTGGCAGTGAGTGAATTATGACAGTGTATATAATTGAGCAGCCACAATAAATGATGAAGATGATGGGTTCATACATTTCATACATTTCTCTTACACTGTCGCACATTTACAAAAACCTGAAGGAAAGTTTTAGCAGAAAGTGAAAGGTTCAAGGGGTAAAAATCTTCTGTAGTGTTGGCTATTTCTAATTTTGCATTTCACCACCACCATGTGTCACTTCACCCTGCATACTGTCAGCTCCACTGAAGCAACTGATAAATATCTAGAAACATCTGAATGGTAATAATGAATGGGCAAAGTATTAAACATCCACTTTTCCCAGAATGATTTTCATCATATGTCTATCCAGTGGCCTTTCAATTACAACAGTGCCCTCATCCATTGAGATATTTATGGAATCTTGCTATATGGAGAGACATGTAAGCAGTGGCGTAAAAAAACAACACAAAATAAGTTGTAAAATGTCAAATAAATAAATGACTAATAATTAAAATGAAAAAAACAAAAAACTAATGTGTTTTGTCTCATCGAGGTGCTTTTCCATATACAGTACAGTAGATGGCGCTGGAGTCCAGCTTTGCCACTGTAGGTGTTCAAGGAGAACAGGATGAATCACTCCGCAGACGCTTTACTGTATGGTGGCTTTGGTGTAACGTGATTATGTAAAAGTCATGGACACTGGCAAACACACAGACACACACACATACTTGAGTACTGTAGTGTCCAGTGCCTATGCATTTCACTCACAACAGTTCAAATAACACTGTAGCAGCAAGACAGAGGGATTTCTTCTCAACACATCACTGCAGCATTATTGTTGGACACCACAGTACACTCACAAATAAAAGACACTCACATTGTCCTTCACAGAGAGAGGACATAATGCCTATCTGAGGCTGAAAAGGCTGAGACAGAACCAGCCTAGACAAAGATAATGTGACCTTCATACATAAACAGCAATGATGGGAAACGCTGCCAGTGCAACATTACCGGGAATAAGACGCTGTCAATATGGGCTGTGCAGGTACAGAGGGAGAGAAGTGAGAGACAGGAGGTGGAAGATAAAATAATAAAATTGTTCTGTAAGAAATCATTCAAATTAGACTGCTGAATAATAGTTTACTTTCTTATAATAGTATAATACTTTCTTCACAATGACACTTCACTTGTGTCAATAATTTTGTTTGAAGAGTGTCAAGAAAGTTATGATTTGCATTATAGATGATTGAACATCCTGCTGACAGATTCAGTCTAACAGAAAATCAGTGCCAAGACAGTGCTTGATTAGCCATGATGGATATTTTAACTGTGCAAGTAAACCCACACACTGTAGTATGTTAATGTCATAAAATGCAACAGTGAATCATTATCATCACCATCATGATTATCATCAGGTGGAGTGAAAAACATCCTGTATTTTCCCTCAAAAGAAACAAGCGACATGAAATAGGCTATTCTAAAGGTAGACATTTTGTTGTAGGTATAAATAATAAAAGTTATAATGGCTTAATTCAATTTTAACACCTGCGCACTAACATGTCAGCTTTGGAAAAAGGCAAAAGGTGTTGCTATTGTCAAAACATGTAATCTAAAGAATACAGTGATTCAGTTTTAATAGCATAAGCAAAAGCAGTGTCAATAACCAAATTCAGAATTTACAGTAAAAAGACAAAGATAATGAGCTCTGAAATCAAGCTGTTGAACTGGTTGAGCAACACCAGAAAGATCCAATTGAAAGAGATTTAAAATAAAAGCTTATCTCTTTCACACACAGAGAGACACAAGCAAGTGACAATAACTTATGCTTCTTTCCCAGAGGTATCTGTGGTTACCCGACTGATTCATGTGTCAGTTCACAGCCAAACTGAACTTACTGAATATCTGAAGAAATTAGGCGTTACTTTAATTATCAGAAACATTGTTCTTCTTTGAGGCTCTTAAAAAAGTTTCCAAATGAGACACTGACCATGTCCTTAAAGCCTACTCCCACATAATAACTTTGTATGTTCCGACAGTACTGAGGTTATGAGTCATTGTGAGAATGCTGCTTACGACACAACTTCCCTAATTAGAGAAACAAATCAGTCTGGGTCACATTCCTAAATAAAATGTGTTGCTTGACTTTACTTTTGAACCCAACACATGAGAATATAATTGTATGTCTTTTTGTCTAGACACACAGTGTGTTGAGTTTCATCCACATCTGCTCCTTTCTATTTTAGTGTAAACTACATGTGCAATGCTCAAGGATTAATGATTGCTCCAGGGTTTGTTTGTTTGTTTTTTGAGACTGAACATGGCTCACTAAAGGATGATGGGATACTGTAGTGGATTTCCCCCTTCCCCTGGCCAAACCGTCATATAACAAATTTATTTCTATCTCCAGCTCATTAGACAAGAAAATACCAAACCAGCTTACTCTGGTCCTCAATAAAACCCGGAGTCCAAACACGTGTGTGTGCGTGTT